>NW_026475693.1:0-10693 GCF_026875155.1 Cherax quadricarinatus
ATTTTATTATTATTATTAAAAAGGGAAAGGGCAGCTGGAAGATTATTATTATTATAATAAAAAAAAAAGCGCTAAGCCACAAGGGCTATACAGCATTGCAGGGTAGGGAAGAAGCGTGGGTATTGGGCAGCACAAGGGGGAAGGGATGATCAGTAGGTTACAGAAAAACAGCGGGGTAGCGGATAGTGCGGGGAAGAGGGTAGCAAGAGATTGAGGTAGAAAGGGCTGAAGGTATCGGAGTTTGTGAAGTCAGTCAGTCGTTGTCAAAAGTCAATGAGAGAGTCTGGATGAAAGGTGGGTCCATCAGCGAGAAGGGAAGTAAAGAGAGAGCAGCGGAGCGAAGACGACGACGGAGGTAAATTCTGCGTGCTCGTTGATAAAGTGGGCAGTCTAACAGAATGTGGCTGACTGATAAGGGAACCTGACAATTCTCACAAGAGAGGACAGGGCGCCTCTCCATGAGATATCCATGAGTAAGACGAGTATGGCCAATGCGAAAGACGGGAGAGAGTAGTCTCCCAACCTCGACACTGGTGATAAGAAGCGTGCCATATGCTCTTCCAAGAGGAAGGAGTACATCTCGGAGCACATCCCGTGGCCCTACACCACGTCCTGATAGTGAGATGACGATATTGTTACGATGGGTATAAATGATGTGAGTGAGGCAGCAGCGCGTGGTGGTGATAGTGATTGGTGGCATGAGTCATGTGACACCAGCAGCGGGCCACGCTACTACCCGCGCTGCTGACTCTGCACAACTACAACCAGCCTCGCCGACCCCACACTCCTACAACCACAACCTGCACAACCACAACCACAATACAATATCCAGAACGCACCAGCTGACCGCATCTGGGATTGGCAGCAAGATGGCGAGTTTGTTCCCAATCCCCATGACTTTGATGGAGGACAAAGTGGAATACAGCCATCATGTACACTTGGGAACAATCCCACTGAACTGGAATGCTTTCAGTTGTTCTTCGATGAACCCCTGATGGACATTATTGTCAGGGAAAGCATACATACTATGAGTACACCATGGCAGACACTATTCTGTCACCAAGATCACGCCTACACCAGTGGAAGGACACAAACTGTGGCAGAGATGTATCTGTTCTTTGCCACAATAATGCTTATGCCACATGTGTATAAGCATAGTGTCAACACATACTGGGCGACAGACCTCCTATTTCAACCCCTGCTTTCAGTGACATTATACATGAATAGATTTGTGTTACTGTTACGTATGTTACACTTTTCAGACAAAATCAGGCCTGACAGAAGCGACAGGTTATATAAGATCAGACGTGTGTTTATGTACCTGAAACAAAAGTGCTGTACTATGTATTTTTATCCCTTCAGGAAGCTTGTTATTGACGAGTCTTGATTTTGTTCAAAGGAAGACTCTCATTCAAGCAGTATATACCAAGCAAGAGGAAACGCTTTGGTATAAAGTTATTTGTTCTGTGTGATTGCAAAACTGGTCTGGTTTTTGGATATAATTGTGTACACTGGCGGTAAAACAATGGAAGATACCAGAAGTTACTGGTATCTCTGGTGATGTGGTTAGAACAATGATGGAGCCATATCTTGTAAGGGGCATATTTTATATACTGACAACTGGTACACAAGCCCTATACTCAGTGATTTCTTGCGAGTGAACATGACAGATGTGTGGGCACAGTGCGTAGAAATCGTAAACATATGCCTAGGTTCGATGCTGGCAGTCGTAGAGGTGAAGTGCAGGCGTTTGCTGCCAATGACATCATGGCATTTCGGTGGCATGACAAACGTGATGTCACACTGCTGACATCAGTTCACCGACACGAAATGGTAGACACTGGCAAGCAAGATAGAGAGACCAATGAACCCATTGTAAAACCTGCAGCTGTGATGGATTATAACCTCAATATGCGCTTAGTGGACAATGTGACATGCAGATTGGGTTTGCTGACTGTGTTCGCAAGAGTTGTAAGTGGTATATAAAACTGTTTTTCCATCTTCTTGACATTTCCATGCTGAATGCTTATAATATGTATAAGTTGAAGACCAAGAACAAACCCAAATATGGTGAATTTTGTTTGTCAGTCATCAGACAAATAATATTCAAGTACCAAGAAACAACACCTGCAATAGACTAGCACCCACGAAATTATCAACACATGTCCTCTCGTCTGAGGCCTGGTGATCACTACCCATACCACTGCCTGCTACTACTGCCAAGAAAAATGCTCAGAAGAGGTGTTTTGTCCTGTGGACATACCACAAAACGCCCACAAAAACGCAGAGACACTCGTTTTATGTGTGAGGAGTGTAAGACACCATTGTGCTTATACCCATGTTTCAAAGAATTCCACAAGCTGCAGCACTTCTAGAAAAGTGTCCAGTGATGTACATATGTATATATTATAAAACAATCGTAATAAACATTTGTTTACATTGTGTAAACAAGTTTTAGCAACATTATAATGATACGAGTGTTCTTGCTATAATTGTGTTACATTCAACGAGTGTATATTTGAACATTGCACAATAATTTGGTCTCACAGGCCACAAAAGTATGTGAAAAATAAAATAGTGAAAAAAGCAAGAAACCATCGAATACAAGTAAATCAAAGTTTACCTGGTGACCGCAGTCGCCGCTGTTGCCGCTTGCAGATCAATTTCAGCAAACTTCAGACTCTATATCTCAGTAAGTACTCATGGTAAAAAATTTTTTTTTGGGACTAAAACATCAGAAAAATAATCTTAACATTTTCATAAGAAAAAATAAATTTTTTTTTTTTTTGAATATTTTGCGACACCAGGAGACACTTCAGGATGGGCCCTTCGACAGTCAAAGGTTAATAGTTTGAAGTATGTTACCGAGCATAGTAGACCAACGTAGTTGCCAACGGGTGTGAAGGTGGGTAGCTATTGCAGCCAAATAGTCTGTAAATGGTATACCTCTATGAAACTGTTAGGCCATGTACTGCTGACCGCTCAGCAGTGTCTGCCTGTTCATTGCCCTGTATGTCAACATGACCAGGGACCCAACAAAAAACAATATCTTTATGCTTGGTAAAGATGCGGCGTAGCCAAAGTGGATACGGAGGACTAAGGGGTGAGGTACATCAAATTTCTGTATAGCCTGTAAAGCACTAAGGGAGTCTGAGACTACCACAAATGATGACACAGGCATAGATGCAATACGGATAAATGCTGCAAGAATGGCATACAATTCAGCAGTAAAAATACTAGCCGAAGATAGTAAATGCCCTCGTACGACACTGTCCAGAAAACACTGCTGCGAATCCTACGCTGTCAGAAGACTTAGAGCCATCTGTGTACACTGCAATGGCATGAGAATGAGAGTGGAAGTGAACAAGAAAAAGAGAGCGGGAAGCTACCGTAGACAGTTGGGCTTTCGAGCAAGGAGTGAGACAGAACAGACTCGAACAGCTGGAACTTCCCAGGGGGGTAGGGAAAAGTGAGATGCTACATGAACATAGAGAGGTGGTAATTGAAGAGAAGACAAGAGCAAATGTAGGCGAAGGGAGAAGGGACGGAGCAAACAGGGGCGGCAAACAAATAAAGAATGTCTACTAATATCGGTTGACCATTCTATAAATGGAAGGATTGTGGAGATCATGACAGCGTACATAGTAGCAAAGGCAATGGGCATCACGGCAATCGGATAAGGATGGAAGTTCGCTTCTGCATAGAGGCTCTCAACAGGGGAGCGCGAAAAGCACCAAGGCATAAACGTAATCCTTGGTGATGAATGGGGTTAAGGCTAGAGAGAGTAGCAGGAGAGGCCGCTGAATAGATCTGGTCACCATAATCAAGTTTCGATAAAATGAGGGTGGAATGTAGGCGAAGGAGAGTTCGACGATCAGCTCCCCAGGAAAGATGAGCAAGGGTTTAAGAAGGTTCAGCGGCTGTGACAAGTTGCCTTCAGAGAGGTAATGTGAGGTTTCCAGGATAACCTACGGTCAAAGAGGAGGCCCAGAAACCTGACTGTATCACGTTCAGGGATACGGGAGCCATAGAGGTACAAAGGATGATCGGAGATGACAGAGCGTCTAGTGAAAGTGATTTGGCGAGTTTTGATACTGGAAAATTTAAACCCATGTGTGGTGGCCCAATGGAACATGGTCGACCGCATGTTGGAGAGGAAACTGTAATGAGGCGACAGTCAGCGCCTGCACAGGCAATAGCGAAGTCATCAACATAGAGTGATGACCAAATATTTAATGGAAGACTAGAGGCCAAATCATTTATAGCAAGGAGAAAGTGTTGTGCTCAGAACACATCCCTGGGGACACCTTCAGCTTCGATAAAGTCCAGAGAGAGCACATTATTAACCCGAACACGGAAATGTCTGTCAGTTAAAAAGTTCTTAAGGAAGGATGGTAGATTGCCTCAGAGGCCTAAGGAGTGGGCTTGGCCAAAATATTATACCTCCAAGTTGTGTCATATGCCTTCTCAAGGTCAAAAAATATGGCAATAACCGAGTGGTTATTCGCAAAGGCATTACGAATATACGTATCCAAGCGTAGTAAGGGGTCTATGGTAGAACGTCCCTCACGAAAGCCATATTGACGAGTGAAGAGACGTTGGTGCCCCCAATACCACACTAACATCTATTTACCGGGGCGTTCCATCACTTTGCAAACTCCCTGGTAAAGCAAGGGACGATAGTGGGAGGCTTCAGCCCGAGGCCCCTTTTTGGGGAAAGGGGAAAAAAATGGCAGTTTTCCCACAGCTGGGGGAAGAATCCTTTGCCCAAAATAATTTAAAAAGGGTGTAATAGGACTGCAAGGGCTGACTGATGCAAATTTTGTGCATACGAATATAAGTTCGGGCCCCTGCGATGATCGGCAAGCTGAAGTTTTTGCCTCCAGTTTCCTGAAGTGAAAAGGCACATCATACTGTTCTTCTCAGAAAACGGGCGGGGCGGTGAAAACATTTTTCTAAAAAAAAGCAGTGGCTATGAGTATGCTGAGAGAAAACAAAATGGGTTCTAGGACCCAAGAATGTTGAATGCCTCTCAGCATAATAAGGGGATTACCGTAGACCCCGGGCGTTTCAAAGAGCGGGACAGACACCTAAAATTTAGTACCTGCCCACCGGGCTGTTTTTCAATACTGGTTTTTGGGCCAGCAGTACAGCCTGGCTAATGGGGCCCTGATCCATGTGGGGCCTTGTCATGGACCAGGCCGTAGGGCGTAAAACCCCTCTGAAACCCTTCAGGTTACTCCAGAATAAAATTTGGGCCCCAAAATACTCTCAACTTTTTTTCCCTTACGGGATAGAAGTATTGTTATAGGGACCCTCGAGTTTCATAAGGCCGCGCTTGTAAATTTTGACTTTCAACACCTTTTTCGCAAATATAGCCTTTGGTTGTAATTTGGGTCACCATTCGTCACTTATCGGACTATAGTGGCCTCCCCGCATCCACCCCCCCCAAAAGGCGCCCCCACACACCATACCCGTCAGGTGGCATTTTTATTGGCGATGAACTCACTCCAGTGTTCATGCGGCATTTCGAATATTTTATACTTTTTTGTGCTTTCAAATTTTAAAAACCACCAAAGGGGCCCAAAGAAAACTTTTTAGGCCAGCCCTTTGGTAGAGGGGGGAGTGGTTGTATGTGGTAGTGGGTGGTATGTGGTGGTAAGGGTGTTAAGATGGGGGTAAAAGGGGGGTGTGATGGTGCAGGGTGGGAGTGATGGGCTAAGGGTGGGAGTTATGGGGGTTGGGTTTTAATGGTGTAGGGTGGTGAGGGTGGTAGTGGTTGTAAATGGTGGTAGGGGTGGGAGTGGTTTTTAAGGTGAATATGGTGGTTTAAAGGGGTAGAAGGGAGTAAAGGGGAGGGGTGGTAGTAAAAGGGGTAGAGGGGGTATGGTTGTATGGGGAGGGTCAGTGATGGTGGTAGGGGTGGTATGAGTGGTAGAGGGTGTAATGATAAATAAGATTTATTCGGATTTTTAACCCGGGGGGTTTCCACCCAGGATAAAACCCAAAAAGTTGGTGCGTCATCGGGACTGTCTAACTATTTCCCTTGGGGGCCTCAAACTTGTCCCCCCGGCTGCGACCCACACCATCGACTAACACCCCGGACCCCTTTTCGCTAGGTGAACAGGCAGGTGTAAGGGAAAGTGTCGGAATGTTCCCAAACCCCAGGGTGAACGCAGGCCCTCAGTGTGTAAACGGGAGCTTAGCCACCAGGCCACCGGTGGAGTGATGGTGGTAGGGGTGTAGTGGTTATAATGGGGAGGTGGGTAGGGTTGTGATTTGGGGGGGTGGGATGATGGTGGGAGAGGTTAGTAGGTGGTAAGGGGGGTGTGATGGGGGTAAGGGGGGTATGGTTGTAATGGGGAGGGTGGGGGTGGGGGGGGGTATGTGGGTAGAGGGGGGTTAAGGTTATGGTGGTGAGAGGGGGGTATGTTTTGGGTGGTTAGAGGGTGGGAGGTTGGATGGTGGGGAACAGAGCTGCAAGAGCCCCAGCGTTTTTTTTGGGAACAGGGGTCCACGCTCTCAAAATGGTACTAGGGCATTAAAAAACCAAGAAGGGGATAACCCTGGGTAAAAACTTGGGGACCCAAAGTGTTTATGGAATGGGATTCCCCTTTCCCAAAAAAAATGTAACTTCCCTTCTTTCCCCCCTGTCTTCCTACACCAACAAATCTTCAAAAAAGGGAAATGTTTTGTTATTGTTTTATAAAATACTCGAGGGGCTCGTTGTTTTCTGCTAAAACTTATTAATGAAAAGAAAATTTTTTTTAATACTTTTGGGTGTCTGGGAAAGGTTAATTGGGGTTTACATTATTTTTTAGGGGGAAAATGGTTTTGCCATTTGTAAATTTAAACTTTAGTCACACTCTCGGGAAAGGGTTTTTAATTAAAAATTCGGGGGTCCACTGTTTTTACAGTTAAAATATTCTGAATTTGTCAGGGGAACAAAAACAAATTCTGCTTTTCTGCAAAATCATTCACTAGCCCCCCACAAATTTTTCATGTTGTTTTAGATTGATAAAGTCCCGGGTGGGCGAATACTTCTAAAGATACCCAGGTGTTTGAAACATACTTACCCATAACTTTATTCATCCCTTTGATCACTTAACAATCAATTTGAAACTTGATTATTGGTCTTTCCTTTTTAATGGTCTGATTTTACAACGGCCCCCACCTCACCATCAAAATTTTGTTGGAGTCCCAAAGGGTAGTGTTCTTGGCCCACTTCTTTCTCGTTTACATCATGATCCCCCAGATGCATCTAAATGCCTTAAACCTTTTTAATTTTTAAAAGGGAACTACTTATGTTTTTTCCCCGCCCAACCCCAACTAGCAATAGAAAATTACACAGATGAATACTAAAAAGTTATTTGGGGTACTACCAACAAACTTACTCTCAATATAGCAAAATCTATTTCATCTATTTGGAAAATGGCTTAAAATGTAAGAAAAAATTTTATAAATGGTTCACCCTTTTCAAGACACAGGGAAATTTTCCCTGGGTCTCCACCTTGACGCAGTCCAAATTCCAGAGTACATACAGCAAATTTCCAAGAAATTTAAAAACAGTGGGCATCCTTTCAGAAACAGTACTATTCCCCCAAAAGGGTTCTTTTTGCTCTTTCCCAAAACTCTTGTCTACTTTACCCACCGGGTATTTGTGCTTGGGGGCTAAACCAAGTAAATCACCTAAACCTTTAAAACCCTAAACGGCCCAAAAACGTTTTAATACGTTCACTACCATACTGCCCCAACTTTTTTGAGAAAAAAAAACATTTTTTTTTTTAATAGGAAAAAAAAAGATATGGACCCAGGCACCCCCAAATTTATTTTAATAGTGACAGTGAGTCTCACACCCATTCTCCACTCGGGGCACTCAGGTTTATCGGGCAATGTTAAAGTGGGCACATAAAACTTATATATACTTTTGGGGAATAGCGTTAAAAAGTTTAAACTTTTTGGACTTTTAGGGGGTTAACAACTCAACAAAAAGCTGCAGTGTGATTGATTACAAACTCCTGCACTAGACAGCGCACTCCACTGCTTTTTAAGAGCCTTAACTTGCTTAATATACAAAACATCCACATTATTATTGTCCTACTGCAACACATCTTTAACCAAATTTTAAACCCTCCCTTGAACTCTACTTGATAACTACAACAGAACACAATGCCATAACACAAAGCACAAATCACTCTTCAGCATCCCTCGTGTCCATCTCTCCCTAGCAAAAATGCTATGCACAAAAGGGCCTGAAATTTTGGAATTCCAGCCAGAACACAAAAGGGGCCCCGTCTGCAAATCAATTTTAAAGTCCTTCTTAAAAATCACCTTCACCCAAAAAAACCAAATAAACATACTTAACCCTACCATTACTCATAAAACCCTAAAAAAATTTATAACTGCCCCAAATTTTGATTATTTCTTCAAATTTAAAATTGTTTCTTCCATTATTGTTATTGTGCTTGAGTTGCTGACTAATTTGTAATACTTTAATACCATCGCCACCCCACCACTCTCCCCCCTTCAGTTTGGTTTAATTATATGTAAAGGACATCCTCTGGGGGGTCGCTGTTTTTGTTTAGTACGCTTTTAAGCCAATCTTAATCGCCAAACAATCATGGCACCCCTAAACATTTAAGTTAGTGAAAAATGGGAAGAAAGGTATACATTTGTCTTAAATTAATGAAGAAATAAAGATATTGACGAATAGTCAGTGGCCGAAAAGAAGCGCACTTTTTGCACATAAAAATGGGGGGACTTGGGCTTGGCTTGGATTGGACTTTGGGCTTGGATGGACTTTTGGGCTTGCTTTTACTTTTGGATTGGACTGACTTGGACTTGGACTTGGACTTGGACTTGGACTTTTAAAAAAAATTTTTCACGAAGAAACCCCAACGTCAAGCAGCGATGCCTTTCCATAGTGTACTATATACTGGGGAAAATAGAACAGGAATCCCCTTTCAGAATTTTGCACACTCCAGTACAACCATCAAATTCGACTAGAAGCCCGAGGGCCACCATAATTCCCACCTCCACAATCATCCACAAACACCACCCCACCAATTTAAGGTAAAAAATACTATATTGTTCATAGTAATCTTAAGCAGTAAAAACATAATACTCCGACGTGAAATACAAATTTCATACAGTATTCACTTTTTTTTTTGTGGAGCCTAAAAAAAAGTTTTGGCTTTCTTGGGGTCCCAGGAATGAACCCAAAAATTTCCCCAAGTTCTTTAGTTCCCCTTTTAATGGGTTTTTCCAACACGGCATTTTTAGGAAGTAAAATACCGTTTAAAATGACTGTCTGCTGTACTTATCAAAACTAATTCTTTTCTACCTAACTTTTAAAGCCATATAAGGGGGAATATTTTAAAAATTCAATTTTCTTGTATTTTCTGTATCTTTCCCAATGCCCCCTGAAATTACAGCACTGTTATTGCCTTTTCAATCTAAGTTTTCCCAAAGCTCTGCCACAAAGGGGCTTTTGGGGATATTCCCCCCAAAATTTTTTGCACTCCTTAGTGGAAACATAATCATCTAAAATAAAATTGTTATCGGTTTTGCGAATCTTGCATGTTTAAACTAAATTTGGTAAAGTTTTAGTTTTTCGTGAAGTAATGCGAGTAGAACCCTTTATTTGACACCATTGCCGTGACCGGTTTTTCTGTAACCCCATAATTTTGGGAGTTTTGAATCAAAATAATTCTTACTCTTTTTACCAAATAAATGAAACTAATCTTTCAAACTTTTTATGCTTAATCCCAAAGGAGTAAATGGATTTAATTTTTTAATTTGACATGCTAATTGAATCTCAAAAATAAGGGAAAAATACAATTTTTTAAAAAGTCAGTTTACCCTTTTTGGCTTGTGTAAAATAAAGATCCCCCCCGGAATTTCATTCGCTATTTTTTGACTAGCTTTGTTTAAAATCTATATTTCAACTTGGTTGAAAGTTCATTCTTTTAAAATTCAACAATTTTTCAAAAAAAAAGAAAATTTGGGGGAATTTTTAAAGGCTTTTTCAAAAAATTTTCTTTAAAAATTTTCAAACTGCATCCTTAAAAAGCATGTTTTTTAACCCCTCAAAAAAAATTTCTTTAGTTTTTCATTGCGCCCATAAATGCCCAAAAAATAAGGTCAAAATTCATAGGGACTGTAAATTGTGGTTTCGAAAATCTGCATATGTTTTAAATTTTTTTAAATTGGAGGTAGTGATAATTTTTTTTTAAACACTTTTTGAGAAAAGCATAGGGTATTTGATTGCGTTGTCCTGTGGCATTTTGCTATGGTTCAAATAAATTTTAACAGCAAACCCCCTCGCCAAAGAGGTCACATTCAATGCCCGCAATTTTTCGCCATGGGGGTGGGTTTCTTTTAATTCCCCAAACCTCAGTCTTTGTTTCTTTTTTGAGGTTCCAAGCCTTGCTCGGGTTATTTTTTTTCCAAACCCCTAGCGGGGTGCTTATTCTGTAGTCGAGCCCACGTGGGAGTGATCTTAGCATTATACATTTGCATTTTTTTATTTCCGTTTTGTTAGCCCTTTTTCTTACTGCTCACTTTTGATGCACCTTTCTCTTTTTTTTTTTTAAAAACTCTTGAAATACCCTGTTTTCTACTTTTTTTGAAAAAATGGGGGAAAATTTTAAATTTAAAAGGAAAAAACTTCCCCAGGTTGAACCTATTGCAG
>NW_026475694.1:0-10917 GCF_026875155.1 Cherax quadricarinatus
ACATCCAAATCTGAACAGCGGCCCTTTTCCCTTGACAATCCCCTCCTCCATCTTGGTCGGGGGATGCCTCAAATGTCCCTCAACCTCCACGTACACTTTTTTCATGACCCGGGAACCCCATCACGCTGTCACTCCCGTCGTCCATATAGTTCTTCTGTCGTTGATTCACCACAGCCGTCAACCCTTCATCTACCACCTTCCCAGGTGCGGCCTCCTCATCAGGCGGTGACAAGGACTTCAGCACCTCAGCTAATTCCTCCTCAATTTCCAACACTTCCCCTGTACTTTTCTGCTCGTCTCTGTCCTCTGGAAGTGTCTCTGGGCCAGGTAACTGATCAAGGGCCTCACCCTCCCCCCCAGCCTTATGCGCCTCATCCACTATCTCGCTCCATAGACGACCACGCCCTCCTTCACGTTGTTGATCCTCACCTGCTCCCTCCATTGTAGAGGCGGATGCCTCCGCCTCTGGGCCAGGAGCTCATTGCCGCTTCCCACATGCCGCCGCTATGTGATCATATTCCCCACATAGTCGGTATGTACATCTTTGCCCGGCGTACGAAACCATGACCTGTGTCCTGAATTCCTGTAGGTACACGTAGGATAGTATGGGGTGTCGTAATGTCATTTTTAGGTTAAAAGTGCCTTCCGGCAGACCTGCATAGGCACCCGTCACCCACGTACCATGCTGGGCCGAATGAACAGTACCATATTCCTCAAAAACTCTTCTGATGTCTGTCTCATCCGCCTCAAAGGGAACATTATGCAGTTTGATCCATGTATAATGCCTGGATACATCAACCATCCTCACACAAACAGCTGGTGTTGCATCCTGAGACTTACATCCTGAAACGGTTGACCAACGATTCATAGACCGTTGCTGAGAGCAGTTTCACAAAAATTCTATGTGCTCCATTTAAGGCTACTCTCTACAACTCTCCATCCTGAATGTCATATGTCTCTGATGATTTTAGGTAGTAATACTTGGGCTGAAATTGGCGTTATTGCCCCTCGGAGAAGCTCAACGCCGACAGTGTTGATCCTGCATCTATGACTAAATGCCATGTTGACTGATGGTAGTTCTCCTGGTTTGACGGCAGAGGCGCGACAGGCACCACCTCACACCACTGCAGTCAGGTAACTGAGGAGCATTTGCGCAAGAGGGCCGTGTGCCCGAGAACGATGAGGACGATGACGTATGTTTATGGAGCAACTTGCAATGTGAACAGACTGACTGATGTTGTAGTGGCCAGGCTTAGGCTTGGTTACAAGTACTGACTGATGTTGTAGTGGCCAGGCTTAGTCATGGTTACAAGTACTGACTGATGTTGTAGTGGCCAGGCTTAGGCTTGGTTACAAGTACTGACTGATGTTGTAGTGGCCAGGCTTATCCTTGGTTACAAGTACTAACTGATGTTGTAGTGGCCAGGCTCATCCTTGGTTACAAGTGCTGACAGATGTTGTAGTGGCCAAGCTTAGGCTTGGGTACAAGTACTGACTGATGTTGTAGTGGCCAGGCTTAGTCATGGTTACAAGTGCTGACTGATGTTGTAGTGGCCAGGCTTAGGCTTGGGTACAAGTACTGACTGATGTTGTAGTGGCCAGGCTTAGTCTTGGTTACAAGTACTGACTGATGTTGTAGTGGCCAGGCTTAGGCTTGGGTACAGGTACTGACTGATGTTGCAGTGACCAGGCTTAGGCTTGGTTACAAGTACTGACTGATGTTGTAGTGGCCAGGCTTAGCCTTGGGTACAAGTACTGACTGATGTTGTAGTGGCCAGGCTTATCCTTGGTTACAAGTACTGACTGACTAGACCTACGTGGAGTTCATTACCTTTGTAAATTGTGAGTTCATTACCTTTGTAAATTGTGAGTTCATTACCTTTGTAAATTGTGAGTTCATTACCTCTGTAACTTGCTCAGCTATCAAAACTTTGGAGTCCAGTTCCTGGACCAATTATGTACCTCTGTAATCTTTTGACTACCGCCCACGGGATGGGTATGGGGTGCATAATAAACATATTAAACTAACTGATGTAGTGGCCAGGCTTAGGCTTGGATACAAGTACTGACTGATGTCGTAGTGGCCAGGCTTAGGCTTGGGTACAAGTACTGACTGATGTTGTAGAGGCCAGGCTTAGGCTTGGTTACAAGTACTGACTGATGTTGTAGTGGCCAGGCTTAGGCTTGGGTACAAGTACTGACTGATGTTGTAGTGGCCAGGCTTAGTCATGGTTACAAGTACTGACTGATGTTGTAGTGGCCAGGCTTAGGCTTGGTTACAAGTACTGACTGATGTTGTAGTGGCCAGGCTTAGGCTTGGGTACAAGTACTTATTGTTCGCATCGCTATTGGGCCGTGCGGACGTGCTGCGCAGTCGCTCCTGATTGAGTTGGCTTTTGCGCAGTTTACCTGTTTTCACTTGGATATCAAAATGGCGGAACGTACAGGATGGAGAATAAATACTATCTGCATTGAGCTGGTTCATGGTACGTTAAGTGGAGATACGATGAACGTCCTTCTCCCCAACATCATCAGGGATACATATGGTATTCCCAATGAGGAATTGTATGGCGTCGCTCTTAATGGTTTGACAAGAATCTTCGTGAAATTTGTACGAGCTGGCTTCTACACAAGAATTGTAGAGCATTACCAGGAACAACGCATAAGTGTGAATTCAGCAATGGATGTCGTTTTAAAATGACGTCCCTAAGTACTTCACATGGGTGAAGGTACGAAATGTACCCTTCGAGCCAGGCATATGGTCCTACAGGAGTTTTTTTTGCAGTTATGGGACAGTGCATTCTGCAACCATGGGGGTGTGGAGGGATGGTCCATATGAAGGGCTGCCGGAGGGTTCTTACACCCTTAAAATGTCTTTAACAAGGCCTATACCATCCAAAGTTAACGATGCCCGGTCATAGAACACAAGTTTAGTTTTACTATTCTGGTCAGAGGAAAACATGTCGTCTGTCTAGCTCTTATGAACACATGGCAGCCCAGTGTCCTAGGAGGCAAGCTCCTCGAGTTCTGGGAACTCCAATTGTGATTAAAGCAGCCGTGTGATTTGGTGCCTGGCTCTGGTGGCCTCGGGAGGCGGAGGACTGCCCTCTGGAGCGAGGAGGTCGAACGGGGGTGGCGGCGGCGGAGACGTGTGTCATCTCCCAGGGGTGTCGGGGGAGTCGAAGGTGACATCTGAGGAGTCTTTAGTCCAGGAGATTCGCCCAGGAGGGTTTCATTGGCGGATGTGATCAAGGATTTTCTGGATGGGGAGGAGCCCTGTTGCAGAAGGTGTCCTCAGTTTAATGTGGGGGACGGAGCGCTGGAGGGACAACAAAATCGTGGAGGAAGACTTGAGTAAGAAAGGACTGGAGCGTGTGGTGGTCGTGGAGGAACCAGGAGGATTCGCCTGAGGGTGATATGTGTGTAAGGTGGAAGTTCTAGGAAAAGAACTGTTTGCTCAGAGATAGACGAGGTCATTACCCCAGGGCAGGGGCCCGGGGGAAAAGAAACCCATGGGCAGCGGTGGTGGAGCCGATGCCTCATAGTGGTAGAGGTGCGCCTGAGTTGCACAGTGGGAGAGGGAGGGGGGAGGTGACTGCACAGGAAAACTCGAGTGGCAAGGGAACACGTAATGTGAAAAGTGCAGTGAGTAAATCCAGCGGCATAGGGGAAAGCCGCCCCTTCTATAAATTTCAGATGTGTCACGCTTAATGTTAATGGACTTAAGACTGAGGTAAAGAAAGTTTGGTTGGAGGGTTTTTAGGGCAGTTTGATGTTGACATTTGCTTTTTGCAAGGCATAATCACAGGGCTGGATGTGAGTTGCGGGTGAAAGGATATCGGATGTATGTTACCAGTGGTTTGCAATTAAAAGGTGGGGTAGCAGTGGCAGTAAAGGAGACCGCCCCTTGTGTGTCATCGGTTGGGAAGAGGGGGGGGTGGGAGGGTCGTGAGGGTGGATGGTGTCTGGGGTGAGAGTCGAGTAGTTTCGTAGGAGTTTACATGCCAGCAACTATTAATACCAGGGTAAAAGTAGATTTTGTCAGGGAGGTATTGCTGTATCACTTGAGAGGTTTGCCTGCTATAACATTTAATAGGAGGTGTTTGAAATTGTGTGTTCAGAGTGGTGATGTTAAAACCGAGAGGGGCGGGTTGCGTGTTGAGTGTTTTTAAGGGAAATGTATTGCGAGATATTGGGGTTGTTGATGGTGGTGGGGAGGGGGGGATACCTAGTGGAGCACACTTTCGTCCCGTAGGGGTATAAGGCGCGATTAGACAGAATCTATTTTAAAGGGCAGGGTATAGATGTTGTGAGGGTGCAAACCTTCGATGTGGGGTTTTCTGATCACAGGCGGTAATAGCAAAATCTGATGTGGGATGGAGTGGTGCGTATTTATTCTGGGTACTGGAAATTAAATGTTTAGGCTTCTTAAGAGGAGGGGGAGGGCCTTTTTTCAGTGATTGGTGGTTGCATTTTTGGGAGGCTAGGGACAGGGGGGACAGATCTTTAGATTGGTGGAAATGCAGGCAAACCTGAAATAGCGAATTTTTTAAGGTTAGGGGATGAGAAGAGGCGAGGGGGCCCTTTTTGGGTTGCAAATTATCTGGAGGGACAGCTGCAAGACTGTTATTTTGGGGGATTTGGGTAGGGGGGATGACATGGCCAAAATTCAGAGTAGAATAGCTGAATTACACAATGATGGGTTTGATGCAATTAGGGTTAAGCGGGGTTAGAGGACGTATTGGGGGTTTGATAAGCCGTCCGGGTTTGTTTTACAAAAATTTCGAGACCGGCAGGGAGTAACCCCATTCTACAATTGGAGGACAGCCCTGGGGGTGGGGAGGGTATCCAGAAGTGGGGTCCTATCCAATAGGGAAAAGTATGAGTCTCTATGCTGATAGTTGGTTTAGGGAGAAATGGAGTTGGAGGGAGGGGGGTTTCCTGGGGGGGTATTTTTGGAGGGGGGTCCATAGTGTTTTAAGTGAGCAGGATAGAGTGGGGTTGGAGGGTGGTATAAGTGAGGTTGAGTGGAAGAGGCAGTTTTGGGGATGATCCCGGGAAAACACCAGGGATAGACGGTATACCAAATGATTTTATAGAGCACATTGGGGGTGTATTAGGCAATGCTTTGTTAGGGAATTGGATCATATGTTAATTAGTGGGAATTTGGGGCACATCGCAAAGTATGGGTGTCATAGTTTTGGTGCCAAAGCAGAGGGGGGGAAAAAAGTTGAGAAACTTACCGAGAAATATCTCTGATGTGCGCAGATTACAAGGTTTTGCGAAAAATTTTGGGTAATAGACTGAAGAAGGTCAGGGGGTCAGTGATACATGGGGGACAGTTTGGAATCCCGGGGAGGAGTATGCGGGTAGTCATGGACGTATTAGGGATTTCCTTGAGGGTAGTAGTAAGGGAGGTATTCTGGTCTGGATTGGGAGAAAGCTTATGATTATGTGGATAGGGAATTTTTGATTGAGAGTATGGTGAGAATGGGGTTTGGAGGGGGGGGTGGGGGGATGGGTGAGGACATTGTATGCGGATGCATTGATGAGAGTACAGGTAAATGGTAGGTTGGGTAGTCCTGTAAGCATGGGGAGGGGTTTAAGGGCAGGGGTGTCCACTCTCCCAAATACTCTTTGCATGTATGCAGAATCCTTTCTATGTTCTGGTTGATGGTTGGGATGGGAAGGATGGGGGAGAGTGGAGGCTTTTTGTGGGATATTGTTTGTTATGTAGATGATACAACTGTTTTAACTTAATGAGATAGAAGATTTAAATAAAGGGGGAAAGGGGTACTTGAGATTTTTGGGAATGCTACGGGGATGAGAGTTAATAAGCAGAAAATCACGGTTGCTGGAGGAAAGGCGGCTTGGGTAGGCGGGCCCCTTGGGGGAGGAGTTTGGCTGGATAACTGTAGAAAGGCTAAAGATTTGTGGGATTTTGTATTTGGCAGATGCACAGGAGAGCAGGAGGGTTAATTCAGAAATGGTAAGGACAGAGCTTTGAGTAGGCTCAGGTCTATGGGTCGGGGACGTAGCCTTGCATCAAAGGGTTTTTGGGGTGTAAATACGCTGATTTATAGTAAGGTGTGGGGGAGTGGCGGAATTTATTCCCCTTACGAAGTCAGGATATTAAAGGAATTACAAAGAAGAGTATTAAGGTATGTGTGGGGTTTTGGGAGGGCGTGGTTGGGCAAAGATTGTGGTAATGACTGCGGTAAGAAGGGAGGATTTGGGGTTTATGGCAAATTATGGTCTAGGTGGAAGGCGCTATATGTGGAAGCAGAGGTATATTCGGGCAGCGGGGGAAAGGGGTCTTCGGGGGGGGGAGGTGGTCCCAAATGGGGGGTGGCGGAACTTGTGAGTGTAAGAATTGAGTTTATGTAAAGTTCCAATGTTTTAAAAAACTCAAGGTAAAATGGTTTGGGGGTGGAAGGTTCTCATAAATCAATGCAGGGGTGGCAGTGTATCCCAATATGATTGGGGAAGTGAATGGGTGGAATTTAGTAAACTAAGAAACAGGCAAGAGCGGGGAATTAGTATACAGAATTTCTTATGGGGATGTTAGCATCGAAAGAGGTGCTAAACAATGTTTTGGGAGAGAGGCGTTCATGCGGTTTTTTGGGGAAGTTGAAACTGCTTTCCATGTAGTATATTTTGTTCTGCTTTGGAGGGGGTAAAATTGTGGTTTGAGAGGGGTTTATTTTTATTGGGGGGGGGGGGTCAGATATCACCCCCTTAGGGCTTTAATGTTAGATATGGGAGGGATGCCCAACGAGGTGGGGAGGGCTATCAGATACGTAATAGTTGATTACTTGTATGTCTCTTGGGGGATGAGGGAGGTGGAGGGAAACATTAGGATAAAAGCGTTGGCGGCGTGTTTTTATAGGACAGCGTGTAGGAACAAACAATTATATGGGGGAAGGTGGGTAACTAGTTTTCCTGAGGGATATCATGGACTTAGAGATAAGATAAGATAAGATTTCGTTCGGATTTTTAACCCCGGAGGGTTAGCCACCCAGGATAACCCAAGAAAGTCAGTGCATCATCGAGGACTGTCTAACTTATTTCCATTGGGGTCCTTAATCTTGTCCCCCAGGATGCGACCCACACCAGTCGACTAACACCCAGGTACCTATTTGCTGCTAGGTGAACAGGACAATAGGTGTAAGGAAACGTGTCGAAATGTTTCCACCCGCCGGGAATCGAACCCGGGCCCTCCGTGTGTGAAGCGGGAGCTTTAGCCACCAGGCCACCGGACTTACTGTTGAACGTCTACTCCGCTTGGTGACGGGGTGAGAGGCAAGGGGTTGGTCTCTTCAGTGGTGTGTCCTCTTGGAGTGATTGGATGCCTGATGAGGAAGGTTGACTGGTTGCAAGGTGTTTGATGTGGGTAAAGTTTATTTGCAGGGAGCTGTCGGGGGCTCCGGGGTATGTAGACCTTATGAATTTTGTAAAACCACAGAGTTAAAAGTTGTATGTGATTTTCTGTTTTTTTTTCTTTTATTGTTATAAGAACCATTTTATATAGGGGTTTATATTCATATTTTGTGAGGATATGTTTTTTATATTCGAATCTGATGATAGCTTTATCCTTGTCATACTTCTTTTTTTTATTGTATTGAAGGGGTACATTATGAACTATGTACGAGAATATATAAGTATTTTAATGGGTTTATATATACCCTTCATTTTGTATGGAAGGTCATATTATATATTGAGTGTTAATTGGTAACATTAACTTTGTGTGTGTGTAGGGTGGTTTGTGGGAAAACCCAAAGTCTTAGGTATAGTTCTATTATTGGGTGTAATATTTTTAGTATATTTGGTGACTAGTCATTTAGCGTTTTATTTCTATGTATAATCCAGTTTGTTCTGTACGAGCACATGTGCACATACACGTATGTGTGTATATGCATGCGTATATATATATACATATATATATATGATTGTAGGACTTGTTCCTACATGTTTTATAATGACCCGACTGTTTGTTTGGAAGTCCAGTATGTTTTTTTGTTTTTTCCATAAATTGGTTGGGGTTATTTCAGTGAATTTTGTTATTCAAAAGTGTTAAAATGTATTTTGTGTGTACCTGACATTGTCTGCCCCTTCTGTTATTGGATGTTTTTATACTTAGTTTATTTAGTAATAAGTCATTTTGCGTATTTTTTGTGTATAATCCAGTCTGTTTTTGTAAGAACACATGTTTCACATACATGTATGTGTATATGTGCATGTGTAAAATACTATAACATGATTATAGGACTTATTCTACATGTTTTATAATGACTCCGACGTTTTGTTTAGTAGTCGGTATGTTTTTTTCCGTAAACTGATTAGGTTTATTTCGTAGAATTTTTTTCAATGGTTTTAAAAAGTATTTTTTTTTTGTGGTGTACTGACATTGTCTGTCACGGTTTTTTTATTTGCTAATTGTCGGCTTGGTTTTTTTTTTTTTTTTTTTTTTTTTTTTTTTTTTTTTTTTTTTTTTTTTTTTTTTTATGGTTTATGTGTATGTTACTTTTAAATAAAATATAAAAAAAAAAACAAGTACTGACTGATGTTGTAGTGGCCAGGCTTAGTCATACCTGGAGTTTACCTGGAGAGAGTTTCGGGGGTCAACGCCCCCGCGGCCCGGTCTGTGACCAGGCCTCCTGGTGGATCAGCGCCTGATCAACCAGGCTGTTGCTGCTGGCTGCACGCAAACCAACGTACGAGCCACAGCCCGGCTGATCAGGAACTGACTTTAGGTGCTTGTCCAGTGCCAGCTTGAAGACTGCCAGGGGTCTGTTGGTAATCCCCCTTATGTGTGCTGGGAGGCAGTTGAACAGTCTCGGGCCCCTGACACTTATTGATGGTCTCTTAAACGTGCTAGTGACACCCCTGCTTTTCATTGGGGGGATGGTGCTTTGTCTGCCAAGTCTTTTGCTTTCGTAGTGAGTGATTTTCGTGTGGGAGTTCGGTACTAGTTCCCTCTAGGTTTTCCAGGTGTATATATTCATGTATCTCTCCCTCCTGCGTTCCAGGGAATACAGGTTTAGAACCTCAAGCGCTCCAGTAATTGAGGTGTTTTATCTCCGTTATGCACGCCGTGAAAGTTTCCCGTACATTTTCTAGGTCGGCAATTTCACCTGCCTTGAAAGGTGCTGTTAAGTGCAGCAATATTTTCCAGCCTAGATAGAACAAGTGACTGAAGAGTGTCATCATGGGCTTGGCCTCCCTAGTTTTGAAGTCTCATTATCCATCCTGTCATTTTTCTAGCAGATGCGATTGATCAATGTTATGGTCCTTGAAGGCGAGATCCTCCGACAAATCACCCCAGGTTTTTTGACGTTGGTTTTTTCGCTCTATTTTGTGGCCAGAATTTGTTTTGTACTCTGATGAAGATTTAATTTCCTCATGTTTACCATATCTGAGTAATTTTAAATTTTTCATCGTTGAACTTCATATTGTTTCTGCAGCCCACTGAAAGATTTGGTTGATGTCCGCCCGGAGCCTTGCAGTGTCTGCAATGGAAGACACTGTCATGCAGATTCGGGTGTCATCTGCAAAGGAAGACACGGTGCTGTGGCTGACATCCTTGTCTATGTCGGATATGAGGATGAGGAACAAGATGGGAGCTAGTACTGTGCCTTGTGGAACAGAGCTTTTCACCGTAGCTGCCTCGGACTTTACTCTGTTGACGACTACTCTCTGTGTTCTGTTAGTGAGGAAAAATTTTAGATCCATCGACCGACTTTTCCTGTTATTCCTTTAGCGCGCATTTTGTGCGCTATTACGCCATGGTCACACTTGTCGAAGGCTTTTGCAAAGTCTGTATATATTACATCTGCATTCTTTTTGTCTTCTAGTGCATTTAGGACCTTGTCGTATGATCCAGTAGTTGAGACAGACAGGAGCGACCTGTTCTAAACCCATGTTGCCCTGGGTTGTGTAACTGATGGGTTTCTAGATGGGTGGTGATCTTGCTTCTTAGGACCCTTTCAAAGATTTTTAAAGATATGGGATGTTAGTGCTATTGGTCTGTAGTTCTTTGCTGTTTTCTTTACTGCCCCCTTTGTGGAGTGGGGCTATGTCTGTTGTTTTTAGTAACTGAGGGACGACCCCCGTGTCCATGCTCCCTCTCCATAGGATGGAAAAGGCTCGTGATAGGGGCTTCTTGCAGTTCTTGATGAACACAGAGTTCCATGAGTCTGGCCCTGGGGCAGAGTGCATGGGCATGTCATTTATCGCCTGTTCGAAGTCATTTGGCGTCAGGATAACATCGGATAGGCTTGTGTTAATCAAATTTTGTGGCTCTCTCATAAAAAATTCATTTTGATCTTCGACTCTCAGTCTGGTTAGCGGCTTGCTAAAAACTGAGTCATATTGGGACTTGAGTAGCTCACTCATTTCCTTGCTGTCATCTGTGTAGGACCCATCTTGTTTAAGTAGAGGCCCAATACTGGACATTGTTCTCGATTTTGATTGGCATAGGAGAAGAAATACTTTGGGTTTCTTTCGATTTCATTTATGGCTTTTAGTTCTTCCCGCGATTCCTGACTCCTAAAGGATTCTTTTAGCTTAAGTTCGATGCTTGCTATTTCTCTGACCAGTGTCTCCCTGCGCATTTCAGATATATTGACCTCTTTTAGCCGCTCTGTTATTCTTTTCCGTCGCCTGAAAAGGGAGCGCCTGTCTCTTTCTATTTTACATCTACTCCTCCTTTTTCTTAGAGGAATAAGCCTTGTGCATACATCGAGTGCCCCGAGTTAAATCTGTTCTAGGCATAAGTTTGGGTCTGTGTTGCTTAGTATATCTTCCCAGCTATAAACGGTTAGGACTGGTTTACTTGGTCCCACTTTATGTTTTTGTTATTGAAGTTGAATTTGGTGAATGCCCCCCGTGACACTCATTTTGTCGGTCTGGGGGTCC
>NW_026475695.1:0-5000 GCF_026875155.1 Cherax quadricarinatus
ACCCCTATATCTGTCTGCGGTCTTTTTTGCTCTTCCCCCAATTTCAGACTTTGCATTTAGTGAGGTTTAATTCGAGAAGCCAGTTGCTGGGCCCGTGCCAAAAGTCCAGGGTTTTTGTAGTTTCCAGATTTATCTATTTTTAAATTTCTTCACATCATCTGGAACGGGGCACTTCTGAGTCTACCTTTCCATCATCCCTTTAATATGCGAGGTATGGGAAAGCTATTCATAGGTTTGCCGACGCCCGTGTGTGATCGTTATCTGACTGAGTGCACCCCAGGAGGTGTGCTCGGGTTTTTTACTTACCCCGATTTTTTCCTTTAGTGAGGTTTGCGTCTTTGCCACCTGACTTACTCGGGCTGGGGGCTTTTTGCCCCTTCCCTGATCTTTTGATTTTGTATTTGGCGAGGTTTAAAAAACAAGGGCCCGTTGTGGGGCCGGCTTGTGCCTGTCCAGGGTCTTTGTAGTCCCCCTGATCCCAGACCCCATTTAATTCTCCCCTTAAAAACAATCCTTTTTAAACAAGGCACTTTGGTCTATCCCTTCCGTTTTGTCATTCATTACCAAAAAAAGGGAATGTCAAGGGATGACCCCCGGGAATCCGCTCGTACAATTTTCCCACTGGACACCCCGACCGTACCCTGACTGTTTTTGCAACAACCCCCATAAATGTAGAACTTCAAACAGTAGCAAGATTCACACTGTAGCAACACTTCCCACTGTAAAAACCTTCACCCCTGAAGCAAAACCCCACCCGTATCAACAATTCACATTTAAGCAAAACTTCACGTGTGCAACACTTTACCAATGTAGAAAAACTTTCCCCCGTAGCAAACTTCACCAATGTAGCAAAAATTCACAAAGGAAACAACACTTCACACTGTAGCAACACTTCACTACCGAAACAAACTTCAGCAAAGTGCAACACTTCACCACAGTGAACCTTCACCACTGTAGAACACTTTACCATTTTAGACCTCCTCACAACCGAAGAACCCCTTCACCCTGTAGCAAAATTCAACACTGTAACAACACTCGCTACAGTCTAACACTTCACCATGTAGCCACTTCCCACTGTAGAACATTCCCATGTGCAACATTCATACAGTTCAACACTTACCACTGTAGCAACATTCACAACGCAGCAAAAAATTCAGAATGTAGCAACACTTCCACTGTAGCAAACTTCACCCCTGTAGCAACACTTCACCATTTGCAACACTTTTCCTGTAACACTTCACAACTGAACAAAGCTTCACCCCGTAGCAACACTTCCCATTGTGCAAAACTTTACCCTTTTTGCAAAAACTTCACTACAGTCTCAACACTTCACCCTGTAGCAAAACTTCAAACGCAGCAAAAATTCAGAACTGTGCAACACTTCACCATGTGCAACACTTTTACCCCTGTGCAACACTTTACACAAAAGAAAAAAATTACCCCTTTAGAAAAACTTATACTGTACACTTCCAACTGAAACAAATTCCCGTGTAGCAAACTTCACCACAATAGCAACCTTCACACTGTTAACCCCTTATACTGAAACAACATTCACCGCAGTAGAAAACCCTTTACCGCTGTGCAAACTTTACCCTAGGAAAAACTTCCCCCCTGCACAACACTTCACCACTGTAACCTTACATCTGAAGCAACCTTCACCATGTGCCAACACTTCACCGCTGTAGCAACACTTTAAACCCGAAGCAACCTTCGCCACTGTAGCAAAAACTTCACCCTTTAGCAAAATTCACAACTGAAGAATACGTCCCCAAAATTGCAACACTTCACCCCGTAGCAACATTCACCCTGTAGCAACCTTCAACTGAAGCAACATTTACCACAGTAGCAACCTTACCCCTTTAGAACACTTCACCACGTAGCAAAACTTTACAATAAGCAGCCTTCCCACTGTAGCCACCTTCACCAGTAGCAAACAAACAGAAGCAAAAACTTCACCATGTAGGGAATACTTCACCATTGTAGCAACACTTCCAATGAAGCAATACGTCACCAATTAGCACACTTCCCAGTGCAACACTTCCCCTGTAGCAACACTTCACAACTGAAGAAACACTTTACCCCAGTGCAAAAACTTCACCCTGTGCAAACTTCCCACTGTAGCAACTTTCACAACTGAAGCACACTTCCCACTGTGCCACACTCACCACTGTAGAAAAATTTTCACGAAGCAACACTTCACCATGTAGCAAAACTTCACCACAGTAGCAACATTCCCCACTGGCAACACTTCACCCCTGTAGAACAATTACAACTGAAGCGCACTTCACCATGTAGCAAAATTTTAAACTGAAGCAGCACTTTACCACTGTAGCAACACTTCTCCACTGTAGAAACTTCACCACTGTAGAAAAACCCTTTGCAATGAAGCAAAACTTCCCCAGTGCAACACTTCACCACTGTAGCAAACCCTTTACCACTGTGCAACACTTCACAAAAATGAAGAGCACTTCACCCCTGTAGCCCACTTCACCTGTAGCAACCCCTTTATCACAGAAGCAACATTCACCACTGTGAAACTTCACCCCGTGCAACACTTTACCCCTGTAGCAAACTTCACACTGTGAACAATTCACAATGAAGCAGCACTTCACCCTGTAGAACAATTCACAACTGAAACAGCATTCACCCCCCTGTAGCAACCTTTATCACGAAGAAAAAACTTGCCACTGTAGCAACACTTCAACATTGTAGCAAACTTCACCACAGTAAAAAACTTCACAATGAAGCAAAACTACACCACGTGAACACTTACCACTGTGCAACACTTTAACCCTTGCAAAAATTCCAACGAAGCAACCTTCACCACTGTAGCAACACTTCAACATGTGCAAAAAATTCGCCACTGTAGCAACACTTCACCCTGTAGCAACCTTCACCACTGTAGCAAAAACTTACCCTGTAGCAACACTTCACCATGTAGCAAAAACTTCACCAAAATTAGAAAACTTCACCACTTAGCAACACTTCACCCCTGAAGCAACACTTCACCACTGAAAACACCTTCGCCCCTGTAGAAACACTCACCACTTAGCAACATTACACTGTTGCAAAACTTCACCCTTGCAAACAAACTTTCCACTGTAGCAACACTTCACCCCTGTTGCAAAAACCCTTTACACTGGAGCAACATTCACCACTGAGCAATACTTATGCGAAGAACACTTCATCTCTGTAGCATCACTTCACTACTGTAGCAAACTTCGCCCATGTAGAAACACTTCCCCACTGTGCAACATTTACCCCTTCAACATTCACCCCTGCAGCAACACTTTCCATTTTAGCAACACTTTACCCCTGGAGCAACATTCACCCCTGTAGCAACACTTTAATGCTGAAGCAACATTTATCTCTGTAACATCACTTACCCTGTAGCAAAAACTTCACCAGTGTAGAACACTTCACCACTGGAGAACACTTTCCCCTGTTGCAAAAAAATTTACCACTGAACAAACTTCACCAAATTTCCCAAAACTTCACCACTGAAGCAACATTCACCACTGAAGCAAAACTTCGCCACTGTAGCACACTTCACTTGCAAAAAACTTCACCAATGTAGCAACACTTCAACTGTAGCAAACCATTCTGTGCAAAATTCACCACTGCAGCAACACTTCACACTCAAACAAAACCCTTTGCCATGTAGAAACACTTCACTGAAAAACACTTCACCCTGTGCAAAAATTCACCACTCAAACAAAACTTCACCACTGAAGCCACTTGCCCCTTGCAACACTTGCTGTGCAACACTTACCCCTGTAGCAAAAACTTCACCCTGTAGCAACATTCACCACTGTGAACCCCTTCACCACTGTAGCAACACTTCACCCCTGTAGCAACACTTCACCACTGTGAACACTTCGCTTGTAGAAACTTGCTGTAGAAACTTCACCCCTGTAGCAACACTTCACCCATGTGCAAAAATTCGCCACTGTAGCAACATTCACCCCTGTAGCAACACTTCGCCACTGTAGCAAAACTTTACCACTGTAGCAACACTTCACCCCTGTTTTAACACTTCACCGTGCAACCCCTTCACCACTGTAGCAACACTTTACCACTGTGCAACACTTCCCACTGTGCAACCTTCGCTACTGTGAAACTTCGTGTAGCAACCTTAAACCACTGTGAAAAACTTCACGACTTAGCAACACTCGCCATGTAGCAACTTCCATGTAGCAACACTTGCCCCTGTAGCAAACAATTCACCACTGTAGCAACACTTCACCCCTGTAGCAAAAACCACCAACAAAATTACCACGTAGCAAAAAACTTCACCACTGTAGCAACACTTCACCCCTGTAGACCTTCCCACTGTAGCAACACTTCGTTTTGCAACACTTACCCTGTAGCAACACTTCCACTGTAGAACACTTCCCACTGTAGCAACACTTACCACTGTGCAAAACCCTTTCCCCCGTAGCAACACTTCCCACTGTGCAACCTTCCCACTGTGCAAAAACTTTTCCCCCTGTAGACATTCCCCTGTAGCAACACTTCCCACTGTGCAACACTTCACCACTGTAGCAAAAACTTCACCCCTGTAGCAACACTTCACCACTGTAGCAACACTTCACCACAGTAGCAACACTTCACCACTGTAGCAACACTTCACCACTGTAGCAACACTTCACCACTGTAGCAACACTTCACCACTGTAGCAACACTTCACCACTGTAGCAACACTTCACCACTGTAGCAACACTTCACACACTGCTCTACATACTGCTCGGGCAGTGTGTGCTGTCCTGAGCTACACTGGGTCGAGATTTCCTGGCAATAGTGTTGCAATGTAGCCTTAATGAGTGGCCTCGGTGGCAGCCACCTGATATTACCCGAGTTATTACATGCATGAAGAGAAGACTTTAGGGGAATAATATTTCCGTGAGGAAGTATTTATTGATTGATATATTACACTGACGCTGTTGGTGAATGTTATTAAAGCCAGGTGGGAGGAGGTGGAGGAGGAGGAGGAGGGGGAG
>NW_026475697.1:0-10546 GCF_026875155.1 Cherax quadricarinatus
TGAAAAGTGATAATACTGGTTGCTTATGGGAGTTCTAAAGAAAAATTGTAAAGTTAGTGGTGAGTTTGGGATGTGTATAAAGGTAGAAAGTTGAAAGTGAACATAAAAAGGGAGTAAGGTGATGGGGTTCAATGTTTAGTAAAGAAAAATTGGATATAAATTGGGGAGGGGAGTATGAGAAGTGATGTTTTCGTTTTATTGGGAGTTGCGTGTCAGGGATGGATTTATGAAGGATGAGGTTAATCATAAAATTTGATGAGGGAAAAGGTGAGTGGTGTGTTTGAGGTATATTTTTTTTTTTTTTTTATCCACTGGCCGATTCCCACCAAGGCAGGGGGGGCCCGAAAAAAGAAAAATTTTCACCATCATTCACTCCATCACTGTCTTGCCAGAAAGGGTGCTTTACACTCCCAGTTTTTTAAACTGCAACATTAACACCCCTCCTTCAGAGTGCAGGCCCCTGTATTTCCCCATCTCCAGGACTCAAGTCCGGCCTGCCGGTTTCCCTGAATCCCCTTCATAAATGTTACTTTGCTCACACTCCAACAGCACGTCAAGTATTAAAAACCATTTGTCCCCATTCATCCTATCAAACACGCTCCACGCATGCCTGCTGGAAGTCAAGCCCCTCGCACACAAAACCTCCTTTACCCCCTTCCCTCCAACCTTTCCTAGGCCGACCCCTACCCCGCCTTCCTTCCACTACAGACTGATACACTCTTGAAGTCATTCTGTTTCGCTCCATTCTCTCTACATGTCCGAACCACCTCAACAACCCTTCCTCAGCCCTGTGGACAACAGTTTTGGTAATCCCGCACCTCCTCCTAACTTCCAAACTACGAATTCTCTGCATTATATTCACACCACACATTGCCCTCAGACATGACATGTGGAGTCAAAAAACATTATCTATTCAGGCAAAGAAGGGCATATATGAAAGTGTAGTAGTACCATCACTCTTATATGGGTGTGAAGCTTGGGTTGTGAATGCAGCAGCGAGAAGGCAGTTGGAGGCAGTGGAGATGTCCTGTCTAAGGGCAATGTGTGGTGTAAATATTATGCAGAAAATTTGGAGTGTGGAAATTAGGAGAAGGCGTGGAGTTAATAAAAGTATTAGTTAGAGGGCTGAAGAGGGGTTGTTAAGGTGGTTTTGTCATTAAGAGAGAATGGATCAAAGTAGAATGACATGGAGAGCATTTAAATCTGTAGGAGAAGGAAGGTGGGGTAGAGGTCGTCCTCGAAAAGGTTGGAAGGAAGGGGTAAGGGAGGTTTTGTGGGCGAGGGGCTTGGATTTCCCGCAGGGGTGCATAGCGTGTTCGATGGAGTGAATGGAGACGAATGGTATTTGGGACCTGACGATCTGTTGGAGTGTGGCAGGGTAAATAATATTATTTAAAGGGATTCGGGAAAAACCGGTTTTTTTCATATAGCGGACTTGAGCCCCTGGAAAGGAAGTATAATGCCTGCTTCAAAAGGAGGGGTTGGGATATTGCAGTTTGGGGGGGATTTGTTGTGTATCTTTATACGTAATGCTTTAAATTTGTTTATGAGACCTTTGCAAAAAAGTGATTTGTGTGGTGAGGTAAAAGTGTTGAATGATGTAAAAAGTATTTTCTTTTTGGGGATTTTCTTTTTTTGGGTCACCCTGTCTGGTGGGAGCGGCCGATTTGTTGAAAAAAAAAAAAAGTAATTTCCCCCCCCCCCCAAAAAAAAATTATTTAACTTAACTGCCCAAATGTAGTCTAGTTACTTGTTGTAGTGCTCCCAATGTGATTATGTTTTTTTTTTCACTTGAAAAAATGTTAAAATTTTTGGACATTTTTAAAGGGTTTTAAAATGTTTTTAATCTAAAACTACAGATTTAAATTATAGATTCTATCTAGCTGCAATTATGTACCAGATTTAAATAATATTTATAGTATTACTAGTATAATTGAAGTAGGAATTACTATGAGGCACTAGTTTAAACTGCAAACAGTAATAAAATACAGGAATCATGCTGAACATGGGCATCATTTGGGTCATATTGAAGATGCAGGCCCTCTTGTCACATTGGAGATGCTGATTCTTTTTGAGTCATGCCGGAGATATGTGACTCCAGGTCGCATAGGTGATGAAGGCCCTTAGGTTGGGCCAGTTACATAGGCTTACGAGTTGCACTGGAGATGGCATCCTGTAGGGTCATGCCGAGGTAGCGTGTCCTCAGGTTGTGCCAGGCATTGGGCATCCTTGGGTCATGCAAGAGACTACTCACCCTCAGCTTTCTCCAGAGGTAGCTCAGCTTTGGGTCGCACAAGGAATGGCTCACCCTTGCATCATGCCAAAGATGGCATTCCTCAAGTTGTGTTGGAGATGCACCACAACAGTGGCCTACCATGGCTGCTGGGCCATCACAAGACAGCACATTATCTCAAACTACTACAGATATACAGAAATAATATTGGTAGTGGCTCTGATGATGAAATAGCAGATGCACATTAGTCTTGGTATATTATGACCCCCAGCACAACAAAAGAGCCCTAACACACCATTTCATGTGTTTCTTATACTATAGTCACACATTAAAAAAAATCCTAAACAGTACTGCTGTAAGATGTGTGATGTGGCACTTTGCATCTGTCCATATTTCATGGACTACCACACCTTGAAACACATCTAATATAAAATGTGCTAATAGTGTAAATTCATAAATACTGTACAGTGAAAAAATTAACAAATTATTTAGAAATAAGTGCATAAAAACCATTTAGGGTTTATACATGTTTGCCTATGGTGACAACTAGGCTTAAGTCTTTAGACTTCAGCCAATATAAAAAAAACTCAGTTTTCATTATTTTCAAATTTCATTTTTTAGTTATAATAATTTTTTGGCAATCTGAAAATATTGTAACAAACTAATTTAAGACTTCCCACCTGTGCACAGTTAAGGTTTATTTTTCAGTCACAAGAAATGTAGCATAAAATTTGTAAAGCATTATTTGTAGCAGACACTCTTGGCATTAACAAAATTATCATTTTGATGACAATGGGGTACTGTTGTGTGATCCCAGACATATGTGAGCAGATAAGATAAAACTATCTCAAATGAACTTAAATAATGCTCCCTACTCTGCAGCACTGCATGACTCCCAATAGGTTTAGCACTAGATTTTGATTATGCTGTAATAATAATCAGAGGAACTACACAAGCCAGAATGTTCTTAACACTGTTAATATGCATACTGGACTTAAAGCTTTGAGGTTGGAGATTTTTTTTACACTACTGTGTGTGTGTGTGTGTGTGTGTGTGTGTGTGGTGTGTGTTAGTTACCATATTGTCGTAGGCACATGTCGATTAGACACTAGGCCTGTTGTATATGCGTGTGTGTGTTAGTTAGTGTGTGTGTTTACGTGCGTGTGTGTGTGCACATATATATTTACTGTATATCCCTTCTTTGTGTGTGTGTGTGTGTGTGTGTGTGATTGTATTTGTGTACTTTTGCATTTACCTGTGGATGTTTCAGAGTCTTGCATATAAGAAAATGATGAATTTCAACAAAAAAGAAAGCTGGATAACTTTTTTGTAACAGATTTCTTGGTGGGAAGACAGAATCAAACAAACACACATCTATACACGATAAAACATTCACACATACACTTATAAGGTCGCGTTAGTGAAAACAAAACAAAAATTAAGTTGAACACATAATGAAACATAAATAGAAGTCCAAGATTTTCACTAAGTAACCTCACCTTGGTGGCCATGTTGGGAGGCAGCTAGGTGTCGTCTTGCTGGCTACTGCTCCAGGCTGTCCTGGTGGGTGCAATTACAGGACGCAGTTTTCTGTGTGTCCCCTCCTGTAAATTCCACCCCCCGGACACCCGGGCAAAGCCCAGCTAGACAAGACCAAGTGCCATCCAACAAGGCTCTGGGGAGGGACCCCCCACACACACAAAAACCACACACACACAAAACACACACAACAACACACACACACCCCCACAACACACCAAAACCCCACCCACCAAAACACCCACACACACCACACACACACAACACACACACACAACACAACCACACACACACACCCCAACACACACACACCCACACAACACCACAAACACACACACACACCACACACACACCACACACACAACACACACACACACACCACAAAACCACACACACACACACACACTAACACACACACAACACCACACACACAACACCCACACACACCACCACACACACACAACACACACTCACACTCTAACTATTACAAAAAAAAAGTTATTTAAAAGATGGTAGTTTTACCATTTTTAAAAAAGAGTTCGGATACAAAATTTACACAAAAATTTAAATTAATCTTTAATATTATTAAAAATCATCTTTGGTCTAAGTATTTGAACAATAACCCTCTGATAATATACAAGTTAAAATAAAAATTATATTGCATTTTATAAAATAATAAAATAATTGGGTGACCCTACACAGGTACAATCCTTGACACTACTGGTCCCCATATCCCATGCCCCCCGGTTAACGATATTTTTTCACTCCAGAAGATGTTCAGGTGCCAGTACTGACCGATTTGTTCCATAAAAAATATTGTGAATAGATTAGTCCATTTCAGATCCCAAACATACACTTACAAACGCACTTACAAAAAATACGTTTACAAATTGTCCATTCGGGGGTGATCGTTATGCGGGGGCCACTTAATCTATGCTAAATAATAAATTAAAAATAACATTTAAAAAAAAAAATTAATAAATTACAATCAACTCCTTATGAGCTCCGTGTCTCACGACACTTATCCATGGTGTGTTGTGATGCTCCCTCTCAACTGTGTCACTTGACAAACCCTTTCTTCCGTGTAATGACGGGTCCTGCTCCCCCATGTCCACTAGACACCCTTTTCTCTGTCACACGACACTCCTACTCTCCGGTCACACGACACCCTTTTCTCTGCGTCATACACAATATCTCTACTGTCACTCTTGACACCCTTGTCTCTGCGTCGCACACTATCACCACAGCGTCTTTCTTATAGAGACCGTCACATTTACACTATTCAATGTACACTACAACCAGGCATCTTCAGTGTCACACGACACCCTTTTTTCTCAGTGTTCCACTACAGTCCTGTAGCATATCTCAGTGTTCCACTCCATCATACTTCCCTAGGTGTCACACTACGGTCCTAGCCCAGTTCAGTGTAACACTCCAACCTTTTCTTCATGTAATGTCCCACTAAAACATCATTAGATGACTCCGGCCCACAGTTGACCAGCGTAGGCAGTGAGTCCGCAGACATCACCGGTAGTCCTGTAAATACTCTCTAAGGCCGGTAGAAAGTACACCGTAAGATGGTCTGGTGAGTACTATCTACCGCCTTCAAGACCAGTTGACACACCGCAAGGTGGTCTGACGCAGCACACACTATGTTGCAAGCTCACTGAATGCGGCCGTCAAATAACTGAGGACCAACAGACTCAGTGAGCTGCGGTGAGCGCTTCTTCTAAAATCAGTAGAAGCCAGTAGAATACTCTATGCCATGAGTGTACCATAGGTGTAGGACTATGGTAGATGGTACCGGAGTGTCAGGTAATTGCTTCTAAAGCATGAGGTACATTAGGTTCAGGTACCTATGCGTAGATGCGTACCGTGAGGTGGTCAGGTACATACTGCTTCTAAAGCCAGTAGATGTGTACCATTAGGTGTTCAGGTACCTACTGCGTAGATGCGTACCGTGAGGTGTTCAGGTACTTAATCCTTAGCTGCGTACCGTGAGGTGTTCAGGTACTTAATGCTCTAAGGCCGGCTCAGCAGTCCCCACATTGGGTTTGATGACGTACCCAGTGGTACTGCAGCGGAGTTAACTATTTAACCGCTAGTTTGGCAGGGGGCCGTAACACACACACACACACACACACACACAGCATCATGAAAGCAATAGGACAAAGACGACATGACCCACGACTGGAAAATTTTCGACAGAGATGGGTTTGTAAAATAAAAGAACATGGCCCAGTGAAATTCTTCAAGGAGAAGTGACTCGGACGGTCCTGCGGAGAAAGCACGATTAAGGACATGCAGCTACAGGAGGTGTACTCGACCGCGACAGGAATCCACAGAGAAACCGATAAGGGCACCGACATACGAGAGTGGTACCGAGGAACAAGGGAAAGGAGGAAATGAGGGATGGCAGGAGGAAGACAGACAGGAGATCCCAGACCCAGGAAGAAGATCAAATACAGCCTCCCTCACAACTTCCTATAGAAGCCTCCCAACCAGGTCAACCCCAGTGCAACCAAACACTCTAAATCAAAACACCCATGCCACATCCAATGCCCCCACCCACTACATTACAAACTCCACCCCCACAGCAACAACCCATAGTTCCTTATCAGGTCTCCCACTTCCCCAACCCCAATACACCTCCCAGACCACAGTCTTAGAAAAGAAGTTGAAGGTGTGGTATACAAATGCAGAGGAATAACAAACAAGTAGAGGAGTGGCACGAAGAATCAAGGAGACATCCCCAGACATATAGCACTCACAGAAACAAAACTCGCCAGAATAATAACAGATTCAATCTTTCCACCAGATATCAAACCTCAGGAAAGACAGAGGGAGGAGAGGGGGAGGAGGAGTTGCACTGCTCATTAAAAAACGTGGGGTTTTGAGAAAATGGAAGGAATGGATGGCCGGGCGAAAGGGACTACTTAGTAGGAACAATCCAGTCTGAGGGACATAAGGTGATAAATTTCAGTAATGTACAACACACCACAGAACTGCAGGAGGCCCAAAAGAAGAATATGATGAGAGCAACAGAGCAATGATCGACACACTAGCCGAGGTGGCAGGAGAGCACACATGGGGGGAGCAAAGTTACTAGTTATGGTGATTTCAATCACAAGGAGATTGACTGGGGAAAACTGGAGCCCCTGGGGGTCCCGAAACATGGAGAGCCAAGATGATGGATGTGGTACAGGAAAACCTCTGCATCAACATGTTAGAGACACTACCAGAGAGAGAGGAGAGGATGAACCAGCAAGACTGGACCTTGTATTCACCTTGAGTAGTTCTGACATCGAGGATATCATATATGAAAGGCCCCTGGGAGCTAGTGATCATGTGGTTCTGTGCTTCGACTACATAGTTGAGCTCCTAGTGGAGAGAGCAGCAGGAATAGGGTGGGAAAAACCAAACTACAAAAGGGGGAGCTACTCAGGCATGAGGAACTTCCTTCAAGACATTCAGTGGGAGAGGGAACTGACAGGAAAACCAGTACAAGAAATGATGGACTATGTGGCAACAAAATGCAAGGAGGCAGAGGAGAGGTTTGTTCCCAAGGGAAACAGAAATAATGGGAAGAACAGAACGAGTCCTTGGTTCACCCAAAGGTGTAGGGAGGCAAAAACTAGGTGTACTAGAGAATGGAAAAGGTACAGAAGACAGAGAACTCAGGAAAATAAAGAGATTAGCCGAAGAGCCAGAAATGAATATGCACAGATAAGAAGGGAGGCTCAGCGGCAATACGAAAATGACATAGCATCGAAAGTCAAGACTGACCCGAAGCTGTTGTACAGCCACATCAGGAGGAAAACAACAGTCAAGGACCAGGTAATCAGACTGAGGAAGGGTGATGGGGAATTCACAAGAAATGACCGGGAGGTATGTCAGGAGCTCAACACAAGATTTAAAGAAGTATTTACAGTGGAAACCAGTAGGACTCCAGGAAATCAGAGCAGGGGGGTGCACCAGCAAGTGCTGGATGAGGTACATATAACCAAGGAGGAGGTGAAGAAGCTGCTATGCGAACTTGACACCTCAAAGGCGGTGGGACCAGACAACATCTCTCCATGGGTCCTTAAAGAGGGGGCAGAGATATTGTGTGAGCCATTAACAAAGATCTTCAACACATCATTTGAAACTGGGCAACTCCCTGAGGTATGGAAAATGGCAAATGTAGTCCCAATTTTTAAAAAGGGAGACAGACATAAGGCACTAAACTACAGACCTGTATCACTAATGTATATAGTATGCAAGGTCATGGAGAAGATCATCAGGAGGAGAGTGGTGGGGCACCTGGAAAGAAACAAGTGTTTAATTGACAACCAGCACGGTTTCAGGGTAGGAAAATCCTGTGTCCCAAACCTACTAGAGTTTTATGACAAGGTGACAGAAGTAAGACAAGAGAGAGAGGGGTGGATCGACTGCATATTTTTGGACTGCAAGAAGGCCTTCGACACAGTTCCTCACAAGAGGTTGCTGCAAAAGCTAGAGGATCAGGCACACATAACAGGAAAGGCACTGCAATGGATAAGAGAATACCTTATAGGGAGGCAACAACGAGTCATGGTACGTGACGAGGTGTCAAAGTGGGCGCCTGTGACAAGCGGGGTTCCACAGGGGTCAGTCCTAGGACCTGTGCTGTTCTTGGTATATGTGAATGACATAACGGAAGGGATAGACTCAGAAGTGTCCTTGTTTGCGGACGATGTGAAGTTAATGAGAAGAATCAAATCGGATGAGGATCAGGCAGGACTACAAAGAGACCTGGACAGGCTACAAGCCTGGTCCAACAACTGGCTCCTTGAGTTTAACCCTGCCAAATGCAAAGTCATGAAGATTGGGGAAGGGCAAAGAAGACCGCAGACACAATACAGTGGACCCCCGCATAGCGACCTTAATCCGTGCAAGAGGGCTGATTGTTATGCGAAATGTTCGGTATGCGAATGAATTTTCCCCATAAGAAATAATGGAAATCAAATTAATCCGTGCAAGACACCCAAAAGTATGAAAAAAAAATTTTACCACATGAAATATACATTTTCCTACACACAAAGAGAAGGATACATGCACAATAGTAGAGTAGTACATGCACAATATATATTGTGCATGTACTACTCTACTAAATGAAGAATAAATGACACTTACCTTTATTGAAGATGCAGCAATGACTGATGAGACACTGTGTCCTGGGAGTGCCTTTTCCTCCTGAGTACTGTAGGTCCTGTTTGGCATTTCTTCCAGAACAGGCCTTATCACACTGTGTATGCCACTATGATTCTTAAATCTCTCAAACCAACCTTTGCTGGCTTTAAATTCACCAATATGAGCACTAGTTCCAGGCATTTTTCCCTGTTCACCTGGGTGTTAGTCGACTGGTGTGGGTTGCATCCTGGGAGACAAGATTAAGGACCCCAATGGAAATAAGTTAGACAATCTTCGATGACACTGACTTTTTTGGGTTATCCTGGGTGGCAAATCCTCTGGGGTTAATTGTTTCTTGGTATTCTCAATAAGCCACACCAACAACGGTGCTACAGCAGCAGCAGCAGCAGCTGATGGTGGTACAGCAGCAACAGACGATGCTACAGCAGCAGCAGACGATGCTACAGCAGCAACAGACGATGCTACAGCATCAACAGACGATGCTACAGCAGCAGCAGACGATGCTACAGCAGCAGCAGACGATGCTACAGCAGCAGCAGACGATGCTACAGCAGCAGCAGCAGACGATGCTACAGCAGCAGCAGACGATGCTACAGCAGCAGCAGACGATGCTACAGCAGCAGCAGACGATGCTACAGCAGCAGCAGACGGTACTACAGCAGCAGCTGACGGTGGTACAACAGCAGCAGCAGCTGACAGTGCAGCAGCAGCTGACAGTGCAGCAGCAGCTGACGGTGGTACAGCAGCTGTACCACCAATAGTAGCGATGGTTGATTGGGGTTTATTATACAACCTGGCCAGCTTGGAGACACGCACTCCACTTTCATACTTATCAATGATCTTTTTCTTCATCTCTATAGTAATTCTCACCCTTATTGCTGTAGGGTTGGCACTAGAAGCTTTCTTGGGGCCCATGGTCACTTATTTTCCAGAAAAAATCACCAAAAACACTGTAATAATACGAAATGTTCCGATTGTATGCTTGGATGTTACTGCAGAGGCTGGCTGGTGAACAATGCCACCGGCGGAACATGTGAGCATGGCTCAGGCCGCACATTGGACACGTCTCGGATGAAGGGCGGTGAGCGGGTTTTTGGGCGGTATGCGAGGCAAAATTTTTGCGAAAAAAGCGAGCGGTATGTGGATTGTACGGTATGCGATGCGTGCGGTATGCGGGGGTCCACTGTATAGTTTAGATGGCCAAAGTCTGCAAACCTCACTCAAGGAAAAAGATCTGGGGGTGAGTATAACACCGAGCATATCTCCTGAGGCGCACATCAATCAGATAACTGCTGCAGCATACGGGCGCCTGGCAAACCTATGGATAGCTTTCCAATACTTCAGTAAGGAGTCGTTCAAGACTCTGTATACCATTTACGTCAGGCCCATACTGGAGTATGCAGCACCAGTTTGGAATCCACACCTAGTCAAGCATGTCAAGAAATTAGAGAAAGTGCAAAGGTTTGCAACAAGACTAGTGCCAGAGCTACGGGGATTGTCCTATGAAGAAAGGTTGAGGGAAATCGGCCTGACGACACTGGAGGCCAGGAGGGTCAGGGGAGACATGATAACGACATATAAAATTACTGCGCGGATAACATG
>NW_026475700.1:0-18050 GCF_026875155.1 Cherax quadricarinatus
CAGAGCAGACATCAAGGAAAGGAAGAGTTTTGTCGTTTCTTCTTCAAGTGTGAACGGGATTGAGGTTTCTGACCTGGTTGAGCGTCTTGGAGAGCTTGAACGTTGAAGCGTTTAGGAGTTATGGGGAGAATGTCGTCAACAAACGGACCCAGGTGACAGACGAAGGAATAATGGTGGGAAAACGTTCGGCTTCTAGATGTTCCATGTATAGGTTCGCCAGACTGCACTGAGTGGCGAACCCATGGGTAGCCCAAAAGTCTGCTGAAAGAGGTGATTTTCGAAAGAGAAACACGTGAAGCCAACACATAGTTCAACAAGGTCGATGAAATCGCTGGCTGGAATGGGAAGATCAAGTGAATCGTCAATTTTTTCTGCGCAAGAGATCGATGCTTGTGTAGTAGGTACTTTGGTGAATAGGGAATCACGTCAAGGCTGGAAAGCCATCTCAACACGCAGCTCCCCGGGTCATACCTCGACTTTACATAAATGCACTCAAAGGTTTAGCAGAAGACACGACCATCAGGGTCACCACCGCTGATAAAAAAGGTGGTGTTGTTATCAGAACACTGACGATTACAGGAACAAAATGCTCAATCTACTTAATGACCCAGATCCCTACAAACCTCTCACAACTAACCAAGTGGACAACCTTACAAAACTTTTCTTCAAAGGACTCGCCGCATCTAAGGGGCTCAGAACAAGGGAAAAAACTTCTGCACCCCATGCCCAGCAACCCCAGCCCTGCCAGAATGTAGGGCCCCTGCCAAAGACTCACAAGCGTGGTATCCCATGAGGCCCATATCCTCGGAATGGGGGCAGTGCCCCCACCAGCTCTCAGGAATTCTCGCCAAACACCTCTCTAAACTTTTGGGGCACTATCAGTCCAGCACATCTCAAACACCAGGTGATCTCAATCGCATTCGCAACATCAACATCAGGAACAAGAAACTTTCCAGCCTTGAGGTGACTTCCCTATTCACCAAAGTACCTACTACAAAAGGGCCATCGATCTCTTGCGCAGAAAAATTGGGACGATTCACTTGATCTTCCCATTCCAGCCAGCGATTTCATCGACCTTGTTGAACTATGTGTTGGCTTCACGTGTTTCTCTTTCGAAAATCACCTCTTTCAGCAGACTTTTGGACTACCCATGGGTTCGCCACTCAGTGCAGTCCTGGCGAACCTATACATGGAACATCTAGAAGCCGAACGTTTCTCCACCATTATTCCTTCGTCTGTCACCTGGCTCCGTTATTTGACGACATTCTCCTCATAATCCTAAACGCTTAAAACGTTCAAGCTCTCCAAGACAAGCTCAACCAGGTCGAGCCTTCAATCCAGTTCACACTTGAAGAAGAAGTCGACAACACTCTTCCTTCCTTGAGTCCTGCTCTGCAAATCTGCCCCACGAACTTCGTTTTAAAGTCTATCGAAAAACCCACCCCAACAAAAACAAACTTCTCCACTTTTACTCTCACCACGACACCAAAACCAAACGTGGTGTAATTTTAGGCTTCTTCCTGCGTGCACTCAGAATCTGCAGCAACGAGTTCCTTGAGGAAGAATGCACTATAATTGAACAAATATTTTCTAAACCCACTATCCTCGTCCCCTTCATCAGAGACTGCAGACGGCGAGCGTTAAAAAATCTTCAACACACCCAGAGAAGACACTGCCGAGAAGAGATACATAGTCCTTCCACCAACTCCATTGCCAAACAGTGTTTCCAACATTTTTGCCAAAACATCATTCCAAGTATCTACCTCCACAACCACGACCATCAAGGACATCACCAGTAGTAGGGAGGACAAGCCTCCATCCTCTGCAGGGGTATACATAATCCCTTGTAATGACTGCAACAAGTTTTACGTGGGCGAAACATCAAGGGGCCTCCAACACGTTTTTTCAGAACACCAATACGCAAGCAGGTCTGACGACACAAGGAATGCCTGCGTACAACACCGTAATTCACACAACCACTTGATAAACTACAGAAACTCAAGACTTATCGCCACAGAAGACAACACTCAATACCGAAGATCCTGGAATCATCACTCATTTTCTATACCGACAACTTCAACCAGAATAGTGGCTTCTATAACATAGCTGAACCACTTGCCAAGAAACTTCTTCAATCACTATCCCACATAAGAACCTGAAGAAGGTCTGGCTCACAAACTTATCCAATCTCCTTTCCAAGCTACCCAAGTTTTTTAGACTCTATAAAACCCCACTCGGTACATCACAGATGCAGCATTCTTCACCTGACCTCACCGGACTATAAATACTCGCGTTCCTTCCACCCCAGGTAGTTCTGTTTGTGACTTGAAAAAGCCCACTGTGTGGGCGAAACGTATCAATAAAGGATCACATTATACTGCATTTTTGTTTATATTACCAACTACAAGAGCAATTACAAAAACAACAATAACTACCAGGAGAATAATGGAGGGAAATTATTACAGGAATTCCGACAGAGACTACAGTAGGAACAGGTCACCAAGGGACAGATCTCCCCACTACAGGAGAAGCACAGACACGAGATAGAGCCCAACTTCTACAAACTACACAACGGAAAGGGATGACAAATTGATCCTGACATCGATCTTTGAAGGTCCTGGGGGGCCCCAGGACTTAGAAAAGAAATAATGATCTCTGGACGTGGATACGAGAAGAATTCGATGATGGAAATTCATGGGTGGATTACTTCCCAGAAGATCCACCGATGATAGCTTGGGAAAGGGATATGTCCCTTCAGGATGGACTGACGAAGGCAGAATTCCCAAGACCAGTGAAAATTGAGGACAGAAGAAACTAGAGAAACCCTACCTAACCTACGAGTTTGAGTGGACAACAAACGAAGGCAGGTCCTGAAAAACTCTGAGCGAGCCGAGAGGGTAGGGGGTCAAAGGGAAACCCACTACACTGGACCCAACAGTCTGATACCACGAGCAACTTGTCTCATCTATTAAACGTTTTCGGCATTTCCTACCAAAACCTAACCTTTTTCCCGGACGCAGTAGATGCTACAGGATGCCCTGTTCAGTAAAGATTTCTTCAGAACTGGAGAAATTACCTAGGAAACCGACAAACGATCCAGATTTCTTTCTGTTGCATCCGGCACTTCAACTTCCCGGGCACAGAAGGACTGACGGAGAGTTTTGACAACCTGAGTGAGAAGCAGTAACTAGAGAAGAAAGAAATACTACCCAGGATAACCTTATATTATTTATGTGTTGTACTTGTATATGTGTTGTACTTGTTATTTGTTATTTCTTGCGTAGTCTCATAGTAAACTGGACAAATTTTTGAAAAGCCTTTTCTGTTGTTGTGCTCCAGATAGGGTTTTATGACCCAAACCCCTTCTGAACAGACAACACCCTAAGACGCCCCCTAGCAACATGCAGAGGATCTTGAGAGAAATCAACGAGCCTGGCCCTAACGGGGGCAGCTCCTCCTGACGAGGAAAATCTTTCTGGACGTGACAGACGAAACCTACAAGAGCCTAGCTGAAGATATGGGTTTAAAAAATAGGTTTTGAGATTTCCAGGAAGGGGGAAGGCTGGAAACCACTGAACAGGGAGGACCAACAGGCAAACCTAAAATCTCTACTGACGGACCCCTACAGCAGCAGATGAAGGGACGACAACGCAAGGATGGACTTCGACCAAGGCAGATCCGGGCCCCAGAAGTATTTCAAAGGGGCCTGGGCTCTCGCTGCCCACCTACCCAGGGGGGAGGGGGGTCCTGCAGGACCTCCCCTTCAGAAGCAACAATACTACTAAGGTTTCTCGGGATTGAAAAAATTGAAGACCTTATTCCGGCCTTCTCTGTTAAAGACAGGCCTCTTAGAGTATTGAATAGCAGGGAAACCAGGGCGGCTACTGAACTTCGAAAATTATACAGGGAACTAGACTTCTTTAAAAAACAGAATTCAATACTTCGAAGACTGCCACAAGGCAGGTGTGATTCCGGAAATGGGCCAGAAGCCCATACGGGTACTGTCCCTACCAGCACATGTGGACTACCCAGCCTGGCTCAGGGAGACCTTAGAAGCAGAGACCAGAAAACATTACAAACATCTGGCAGCCACCCAAGCCCTGGGACTTGCCATTGCCTCGGAACACACAGTCGAAAAACTTAAGGCTCTGGGCTCTCTAGTTTTTGAAGAATTCGGGGAAGAGGTAACTAAAGATATAGTTGCCCACGCCCTGTCCTTCACCAGAATACCGAAAAAGAAGCTCCCAGAATCACAACCTGTCTTGGAATACACCAAGGCGAAGAGGACAGAGGAGAAAGGGGAGCCTCTGGCGAATGAAGAGACTCCGCCAGCTCCAGGGGCACCCCCGGAACAAGCGGATTTGAACTCCATTGCTAAAACTCTGAAGACTCTGCTAGACAGGGTTACTAAGCTGGAATCCCCTCCGAAGAAGGGTCCGAACAATAAGGCTCGACCCAACAGAAGGAAAGGAGGCCAGACAAACACAGAACAAGGAAAGAAATACTACGGTAACAACAGAAACAACTACAAGAGCAATTACAAAAACAACGATAACTACCAGAGAAATAATGGAGGAAATTATTACAGGAATTCCGACAGAGACTACAGTAGGAACAGGTCACCAAGGGACAGATCTCCCCACTACAGGAGAAGCTACAGACACGAGATAGAGCCCAAATTCTACAAACTCAAACGAAAGGGAGTGACAGATTGATCCTGACATCGATCTTCGACAGGTCCTGGGCCCAGGACTTAGAATAGAAATAAATGATCTCGGACGTGGATACGAGAGAATTCGAATGAGCATCATGGTGGATTACTTCCCAGAAGATCACCGATGATAGCTTGGGAAAGGGAGATATGTCCCTACAGGATGGACTGCGAAGGCGGATTCCCAAGGACCAGTGAGATTGAGGACAGAAAAACTAGAGAAAACCCTACCTAACCTCGAGTTTGAGTGGACAACAACGAAGGCAGGTCCTGAAAACTCTGAGCGAGCCGAGAGGGTAGTGGGTTCGAAGGAACCTACATGGACCCAACAGTCTGATACCAACGAGCAACTTGTCTCATCCTATGAACGTTTTCGGCACTTCCTACGAAAACCTAACCTTTTGATCCGGACGCAGTAGATGCTACAGGATGCCCCTGTTGCAGTAAGATTTCTTCAGAAGTCTGGAGAAATTAACCACTAGGATAACGACACTGATCCAGATTTCTTTCTGTTGCATCCGGACACTTCAACTTCCGCACAGAAGGACTGACGGAGAGTTTTGACAACCCTGAGTGAGAAGCGAAGAACCTAGAGAAGAAAGAAATACTACCAGGATAACCTTATATTATTTATAGTGTTGTACTGAATGTGTTGTACTTGTATATTTAGTTATTTCTTGCGTAGTCTCATATGTAAACTGGACAAATTTTGAAAAGCCATTTTCTGTTGTTGTGCTCAGAGTAGGGTTTATATGACCAACCCTTCTGACAGAACACTAAGACGTCCCAGCACATGCAGGGGATCTTGAGAGAAATCACGAGCTGGCCCTAGCACGGGGGCAGCCTCCTGACAGAGGAAATCTATTCTGGACGTGACAGACGAATCTACAAGAGCCTAGCTGAAGATATGAGGCTTTAAAAATAGGTTTTAGATTCCAGGAAAGGGGGAAGGCTGGAAACCACTGAACAGGGAGGACATAAGAACATAAGAACTAAGAACAGGAAGGAAACTGCAGCAGGCCTGTTGGCGACTATATAGGCAGGTCCTTTACAATTCAATCCTACTAACAACATTTGATCTACCCAATTTTCAATACTACCCAAGAAATAAGCTCTGATGTGCAGTCCCACTCATCCAACCATGCCACTCAGTATTTATCACAACATAAATTGAAACTACCAAAGTCCTAGCCTCAATAACCCAACTAGGTAGACTGTTCCACTATCTACTACCTATTTCCAAACCAATACTTTCCTATGTCCTTTCTAAATCTAAACTTACAATTAAACCTTACTGGGATTCCTCTATGGAGAGATATTCTCAAGAACCTGTTAATATCCCTTTATTAATACCTATCTTCACTTAACACTTCGATCAGGTCTCCCTCATATCCCTATATCTCTACTGACGGATCCTACAGCAGCAGATGAAGGGACGACAACGCAAGGATGGACTTCGACCAAGAGATCCGGACCCTGAGAAGTATTTCAAAGGGGCCTGGGCTCTCGCTGCCCACCTACCCAGGGGGCGAGGGGGTCCTGCAGGACCTCCCCTTCAGAAGCAACAATACTACTAAGGTTTCTCTGATTGAAAAAAATTGAAGACCTTATTCCGGCCTTCTCTGTTAAAGACAGGCCTCTTAGAGTATTGAATAGCAGGGAAAACCAGGGCGGCTACTGAACTTCGAAAATTATACAGGGAACTAGACTTCTTTAACAACAGAATTCAATACTTCGAAGACTGCCACAAGGCAGGTGTGATTCCGGAAATGGCCAGAAGCCCATTACGGGTACTGTCCCTACCAGCACATGTGGACTACCCAGCCTGGCTCAGGGAGACCTTAGAAGAGAGACCAGAAAACATTACAAACATCTGGCAGCCACCCAAGCCCTGGGACTTACATTGCCTCGGAACACACAGTCGAAAAACTTAAGGCTCTGGGCTCTCTAGTTTTTGAAGAATTCGGGGAAGAGGTAACTAAAGATATAGTTGCCCACGCCCTGATCCTTCACCGAATACCGAAAAAGAAGCTCCCAGAATCACAACCTGTCTTGGAATACACCAAGGCGAAGAGGACAGAGGAGAAAGGGGAGCCTCTGGCGAAGATAGTAAACACCTGGCAAGAGATCCTGGGGGTAGAAGAGACACCAATGACCGAACAAGGTCCTGCCCCAAGCAATGGATGAGACTCCGCCAGCTCCAGGGGCACCCCCGGAACAAGCGGATTTGAACTCCATTGCTAAAACTCTGAAGACTCTGCTAGACAGGGTTACTAAGCTGGAATCCCCTCCGAAGAAGGGTCCGAAACAATAAGGCTCGACCAACAGAAGGAAAGGAGGCCAGACAAACACAGAACAAGGAAAGAAATACTACGGTACAACAGAAACAACTACAAGAGCAATTACAAAAAACAACGATAACTACCAGAGAATAATGGAGGAAATTATTACAGGAATTCCGACAGAGACTACAGTAGGACAGAGTCACCAAGGGACAGATCTCCCCACTACAGGAGAAGCTACAGACACGAGATAGAGCCCAACTTCTACAAATCTACACATCGGAAAGGGGATGACAGATTGATCTGACATCGATCTTCGACAGGTCCTGGCCCCCAAAGGACTTAGAAAAGAAATAAATGATCTCTGGAACGTGGATACGAGAAGAATTCGATGAGGCATCATGGATGGATTACTTCCAGAAGATCCACCGATGATAGCTTGGGAAAGGGATATGTCCCTACAGGATGGACTGACGAAGGCAGAATTCCAAGACAGTGAGATTGAGGACAGAAGAAACTAGAGAAAACCCTACCTAACCTACGAGTTTGAGTGGACAACAACGAAGGCAGGTCCTGAAAACTCTGAGCGAGCCGAGAGGGTAGTGGGTCGAAGGAACACTACACTGGACCCAACAGTCTGATACCAACGAGCAACTTGTCTCATCTATTGACGTTTTCGGCACTTCCTACCAAAACCTAACCTTTTTCCCGGACGCAGTAGATGCTACAGGATGCCCTGTTGCAGTAAGATTTCTTCAGAAGCTGGAGAAATTACCTAGGATAACCGACAAACGATCCAGATTTCTTTCTGTTGCATCCGGCACTTCAACTTCCCGGGCACAGAAGGACTGACGGAGAGTTTTGACAACACTGAGTGAGAAGCAGTAACCTAGAGAAGAAAAAATACTACCCAGGATAACCTTATATTATTTATGTGTTGTACTTGTATATGTGTTGTACTTGTATATTTGTTATTTCTTGCGTAGTCTCATATGTAAACTGGACAAATTTTTGAAAAGCCTTTTCTGTTGTTGTGCTCAGAGTAGGTTTTATGACCCAAACCTTCTGAACAGACAACACCTAAGACGTCCCCTAGCAACATGCAGAGGATCTTGAGAGAAATCAACGAGCCTGGCCCTAGCACGGGGGCAGCTCCTCTGACGAGGAAATCTTTCTGGACGTGACAGACGAAACCTACAAGGCCTAGCTGAAGATATGGGTTTTAAAAATAGTTTTTGAGATTTCCAGGAAGGGGGAAGGCTGGAAACCACTGAACAGGGAGGACATAAGAACATAAGAACATAAGAAAGGAGGAACACTGCAGCAGGCCTGTTGGCCTATACTAGGCAGGTCCTTTACAATTCATCCCACTAAAAACATTTGATCTACCCAATTTTCAATACTACCCAAGAAATAAGCTCTGATGTGCAAGTCCCACTCAAATCCAACCCATTCCCACTCATGTATTTATCCAACCTAAATTGAAACTACCCAAAGTCCTAGCCTCAATAACCCAACTAGGTAGACTGTTCCACTCATCTACTACCCTATTTCCAAACCAATACTTTCCTATGTCCTTTCTAAATCTAAACTTATCTAATTTAAATCCATTACTGCGGGTTCTCTCTTGGAGAGATATTCTCAAGACCTTGTTAAAATCCCCTTTATTAATACCTATCTTCCACTTAACACTTCGATCAGGTCTCCCCTCAATCCCCTATATCTCTACTGACGGATCCTACAGCAGCAGATGAAGGGACGACAACGCAAGGATGGACTTCGACCAAGCAGATCCGGGACCCTGAGAAGTATTTCAAAGGGGCCTGGGCTCTCGCTGCCCACCTACCCAGGGGGGAGGGGGTCCTGCAGGACCTCCCCTTCAGAAGCAACAATACTACTAAGGTTTCTCTGATTGAAAAAATTGAAGACCTTATTCCGGCCTTCTCTGTTAAAGACAGGCCTCTTAGAGTATTGAATAGCAGGGAAACCAGGGCGGCTACTGAACTTCGAAAATTATACAGGGAACTAGACTTCTTTAACAACAGAATTCAATACTTCGAAGACTGCCACAAGGCAGGTGTGATTCCGGAAATGGGCCAGAAGCCCATACGGGTACTGTCCCTACCAGCACATGTGGACTACCCAGCCTGGCTCAGGGAGACCTTAGAAGCAGAGACCAGAAAACATTACAAACATCTGGCAGCCACCCAAGCCCTGGGACTTACCATTGCCTCGGAACACACAGTCGAAAAACTTAAGGCTCTGGGCTCTCTAGTTTTTGAAGAATTCGGGGAAGAGGTAACTAAAGATATAGTTGCCCACGCCCTGTCCTTCACCAGAATACCGAAAAAGAAGCTCCCAGAATCACAACCTGTCTTGGAATACACCAAGGCGAAGAGGACAGAGGAGAAAGGGGAGCCTCTGGCGAAGATAGTAAACACCTGGCAAGAGATCCTGGGGGTAGAAGAGACACCAATGACCGAACAAGGTCCTGCCCCAGCAGTGGAAGAGACTCCGCCAGCTCCAGGGGCACCCCCGGAACAAGCGGATTTGAACTCCATTGCTAAAACTCTGAAGACTCTGCTAGACAGGGTTACTAAGCTGGAATCCCCTCCGAAGAAGGGTCCGAACAATAAGGCTCGACCCAACAGAAGGAAAGGAGGCCAGACAAACACAGAACAAGGAAAGAAATACTACGGTAGCAACAGAAACAACTACAAGAGCAATTACAAAAACAACGATAACTACCAGAGAAATAATGGAGGAAATTATTACAGGAATTCCGACAGAGACTACAGTAGGAACAGGTCACCAAGGGACAGATCTCCCCACTACAGGAGAAGCTACAGACACGAGATAGAGCCCAACTTCTACAAACTACACAACGGAAAGGGGATGACAGATTGATCCTGACATCGATCTTCGACAGGTCCTGGGCCCCAGGACTTAGAAAAGAAATAAATGATCTCTGGACGTGGATACGAGAAGAATTCGATGAGGCATCATGGATGGATTACTTCCAGAAGATCACCGATGATAGCTTGGGAAAGGGATATGTCCCTACAGGATGGACTGACGAAGGCAGAATTCCAAGACCAGTGAGATTGAGGACAGAAGAAACTAGAGAAAACCCTACCTAACCTACGAGTTTGAGTGGACAACAACGAAGGCAGGTCCTGAAAACTCTGAGCGAGCCGAGAGGGTAGTGGGTCGAAGGAACACTACACTGGACCCAACAGTCTGATACCAACGAGCAACTTGTCTCATCTATTGACGTTTTCGGCACTTCCTACCAAAACCTAACCTTTTTCCCGGACGCAGTAATGCTACAGGATGCCTGTTGCAGTAAGATTTCTTCAGAAGCTGGAGAAATTACCTAGGATAACCGACAAACGATCCAGATTTCTTTCTGTTGCATCCGGCACTTCACTTCCCGGGCACAGAAGGACTGACGGAGAGTTTTGACAACACTGAGTGAGAAGCAGTAACCTAGAGAAGAAAGAAATACTACCCAGGATAACCTTATATTATTTATGTGTTGTACTTGTATATGTGTTGTACTTGTATATTTGTTATTTCTTGCGTAGTCTCATATGTAAACTGGACAAATTTTTGAAAAGCCTTTTCTGTTGTTGTGCTCAGAGTAGGGTTTTATGACCCAAACCTTCTGAACAGACAACACCTAAGACGTTCCCTAGCAACATGCAGAGGATCTGAAGAGAAATCAACGAGCCTGGCCCTAGCACGGGGCAGCTCCTCCTGACGAGGAAATCTTTCTGGACGTGACAGACGAAACCACAAGAGCCTAGCTGAAGATATGGGCTTAAAATAGGTTTTGAGATTTCCAGGAAGGGGAAGGCTGGAAACCACTGAACAGGAGGACATAAGAACTAAGAACATAAGAAAGGAGGAACACTGCAGCAGGCCTGTTGGCCTATACTAGGCAGGTCCTTTACAATTCTCCCACTAACAAACATTTGGATCTACCCAATTTCAATACTACCCAAGAAATAAGCTCTGATGTGCAAGTCCCACTCAAATCCAACCCATCCCACTCATGTATTATCCAACCTAAATTTGAAAACTACCCAAAGTCCTAGCCTCAATAACCCAACTAGGTAGACTGTTCCACTCATCTACTACCCTATTTCCAAACCAATACTTTCCTATGTCCTTTCTAAATCTAAACTTATCTAATTTAAATCCAATTACTGCGGGTTCTCTCTTGGAGAGATATTCTCAAGACCTGTTAATATCCCCTTTATTAATACCTATCTTCCACTTATACACTTCGATCAGGTCTCCCCTCATATCCCCTATATCTCTACTGACGGATCCTACAGCAGCAGATGAAGGGACGACAACGCAAGGATGGACTTCGACCAAGCAGATCCTGGGACCCTGAGAATGAATTTCAAAGGGGCCTGGGCTCTCGCTGCGCACCTACCCAGGGGGGAGGGGGTCTCTGCAGGACCTCCCCTTCAGAAGCAACAATACTACTAAGGTTTCTCTGATTGAAAAAATTGAAGACCTTATTCCGGCCTTCTCTGTTAAAGACAGGCCTCTTAGAGTATTGAATAGCAGGGAAACCAGGGCGCTACTGAACTTCGAAAATTATACAGGGAACTAGACTTCTTTAACAACAGAATTCAATACTTCGAAGACTGCCACAAGGCAGGTGTGATTCCGGAAATGGGCCAGAAGCCCATACGGGTACTGTCCCTACCAGCACATGTGGACTACCCAGCCTGGCTCAGGGAGACCTTAGAAGCAGAGACCAGAAAACATTACAAACATCTGGCAGCCACCCAAGCCCTGGGACTTACCATTGCCTCGGAACACACAGTCAGAAAAACTTAAGGCTCTTGGGCTCTCTAGTTTTTGAAGAATTCGGGGAAGAGGTAACTAAAGATATAGTTGCCCACGCCTGTCCTTCACCAGAATACCGAAAAAGAAGTCCCAGAATCACAACCTGTCTTGGAATACACCAAGGCGAAGAGGACAGAGGAGAAAGGGGAGCCTCTGGCGAAGATAGTAAACACCTGGCAAGAGATCCTGGTGGGTAGAAGAGACACCAATGACCGAACAAGGTCCTGCCCCAGCAGTGGAAGAGACTCCGCCAGCTCCAGGGGCACCCCCGGAACAAGCGATTTGAACTCCATTGCTAAAACTCTGAAGACTCTGCTAGACAGGGTTACTAAGCTGGAATCCCCTCCGAAGAAGGGTCCGAACAATAAGGCTCGACCCAACAGAAGGAAAGGAGGCCAGACAAACACAGAACAAGGAAAGAAATACTACGGTAGCAACAGAAACAACTACAAGAGCAATTACAAAAACAACGATAACTACCAGAGAAATAATGGATGGAAATTATTACAGGAATTCCGACAGAGACTACAGTAGGAACAGGTCACCAAGGGACAGATCTCCCCACTACAGGAGAAGCTACAGACACGAGATAGAGCCCAACTTCTACAAACTACACAACGGAAAGGGGATGACAGATTGATCCTGACATCGATCTTCGACAGGTCCTGGGCCCAGGACTTAGAAAAGAAATAAATGATCTCTGGACGTGGATACGAGAAGAATTCGATGAGGCATCATGGATGGATTACTTCCCAGAAGATCCACCGATGATAGCTTGTGGAAAGGGATATGTCCCTACAGGATGGACTGACGAAGGCAGAATTCCAAGACCAGTGAGATTGAGGACAGAAGAAACTAGAGAAAACCCTACCTAACCTACGAGTTTGAGTGGACAACAACGAAGGCAGGTCCTGAAACTCTGAGCGAGCCGAGAGGGTATGTGGGTCGAAGGAACACTACACTGGACCCAACAGTCTGATACCAACGAGCAACTTGTCTCATCTATTGACGTTTTCGGCACTTCCTACCAAAACCTAACCTTTTTCCCGGACGCAGTAGATGCACAGGATGCCCTGTTGCAGTAAGATTTCTTCAGAAGCTGGAGAAATTACCTAGGATAACGACAAACGATCCAGATTTCTTTCTGTTGCATCCGGCACTTCAACTTCCCGGCACAGAAGGACTGACGGAGAGTTTTTGACAACACTGAGTGAGAAGCAGTAACCTAGAGAAGAAAGAAATACTACCCAGGATAACCTTATATATTTATGTGTTGTACTTGTATATGTGTTGTACTTGTATATTTGTTATTTCTTGCGTAGTCTCATATGTAAACTGGACAAATTTTTGAAAAGCCTTTTCTGTTGTTGTGCTCAGAGTAGGGTTTTATGACCCAAACCCTTTGAACAGACAACACCTAAGACGTCCCTAGCAACATGCAGAGGATCTTGAGAGAAATCAACGAGCCTGGCCCTAGCACGGGGGCAGCTCCTCCTGACGAGGAAATCTTTCTGGACGTGACAGACGAAACCTACAAGAGCCTAGCTGAAGATATGGGCTTAAAATAAGGTTTGAGATTTCCAGGAAGGGGAAGGCTGGAAACCACTGAACAGGGAGGACATAAAACAATAAGAACATAAGAAAGGAGGAACACTGCAGCAGGCTGTTGGCCTATACTAGGCAGGTCCTTAAATTCATCCCCTAACAAACATTGATCTACCAATTTTCAATACTACCCAAGAAATAAGCTATGAGTGCAGAGTCACTAAATCCAACCCATCCCACTCATGTATTTATCCAACTAAATTTGAAACTACCCAAAGTCCTAGCCTCAATTAACCCAACTAGGTAGACTGTTCCACATCTCTACCTATTTCCAAACAATACTTTCCTAGTCCTTTCTAAATCTAAACTTATCTAATGTAAATCCATTACTGCGGGTTTCTCTTGGAGGATATTCCTCAAGACCCTAGTTAATACCCATTATTAATACATCTTCACTTAACATTCGATCAGGTCTCCCCTAACCCATATTCACTGACGGATCCTACAGCAGCAGTGAAGGGACCAACGCAAGGATGGACTTCGACCAGCAGATCGGGACCGAGAAGTATTCAAAGGCCTGGCCTCCTGCCCAACTACCAGGGGAGGGGGTCTCTGCGGACCTCCCTCAGAAGCAAACAATACTACTAAGGTTTCCTCTGATTGAAAAAAATGAAGACCTTATTCGGCCTTCTTGTTAAAGACAGGCCTAGAGATTGAATAGCAGGGAACCAGGGCGGCTATGAACTGAAAATTATACAGGACTAGACTTCTTTAACAACAGAATTCAAACTTCGAAGACTGCCCAAGCAGGTTTGTTCGGAAATGGGCCAGAAGCCCATACGGGTATGTCCTACCCAGCACAATGTGGACTACCCAGCCTGGTCAGGGATGACCTTAGAAGCAGAGACCAGAAAAACATTACAAACATCTGGCAAGCCACCAAGCCCTGGGACTTACATTGCCTCGGAACACTACAGTCGAAAAAACTTAAGGCTCTGGGCCTCTAGTTTTGAAGAATCGGGGAAGAGGGTAACTAAAGATATAGTTGCCACGCCTGTCCTTCACCAGAAACTCGAAAAAGAAGCTCCCAGAATCACAACTGTCTTGGATACACCAAGGCGAGAGGATCAGAGGAGAAAGGGACCTCTGGCGAAATAGTAAACACCTGGCAAGAGATCCTGGGGGTAGAAGAGACACCAATGACCGAACAAGGTCCTGCCCAGCAGTGAAGAGACTCCGCCAGCTCAGGGGCACCCCGGAACAAGCGGATTTGAACTCCATTGCTAAAACTCTGAAGACTCTGCTAGACAGGGTTACTAAGCTGAATCCCCTCCGAAAGAAGGGTCCGAACAATAAAGGGTCGACCCAACAGAAGGAAAGGAGGCCAGACAACACAGAACCAAGGAAAGAAATACTACGGTACAACAGAGAACAACTACATGAGCAATTACAAAAACAACGATAATACCAGAGAAATAATGGGGAATTATTACAGGAATCCGACAGAGATACAGTAGGAACAGGTCACCAAGGGTACAGATCTCCCACTACAGGAGAAGCTACAGACACGAGATAGAGCACCAACTTCTACAAACTACACAACGAAAGGTGATGACAGATTGATCCTGCATCGATTTTTCGACAGGTCCTGGGCCCAGGACTTAGAAAAGAAATAAATGTCTCTGGACGTGGATACGAGAAGAATTCGAGAGGCATCATGGATGGATTACTTCCCAGAAGATCCACCGATGATAGCTGGAAAGGGATATGCCCTACAGGATGGACTGACGAAGGCAGAATTCCCCAAGACAGTGAGATTGAGGACAAAGAAACTAGAGAAAACCCTACCCTAACCTACGAGTTTTGGTGACAACAACGAAGGAGGTCCTGAAAACTCTGAGCGAGCCAGAGGGTAAGTGGGTCGAAGGAACACTACACTGGACCCAACAGTCTGATACCAACGAGCAACTTGTCTCATCTATTGACGTTTTCGGCACTTCCTACAAAACTAAACCTTTTTCCGGACGCAGTAGATGCTACAGGATGACCTGTTGCAGTAAGATTCTTCAGAAAGCTGGAGAAATTACCTAGGAAACCGACAAACGTCCAGATTTCTTTCTGTTGCATCGGGACTTCAACTTCCGGGCACAGAAGGACTGAACGGAGATTTTGACAACACTGAGTGAGAAGCAGTAACCTAGAGAAGAAGAATACTACCCAGGATAACCTTAATTATTTATGTGTTGTACTTGATATGTGTTACTGTACTTGTTATTTTTATTCTTGCGTAGTTCAATGTAAACATGGACAAATTTTGAAAAAGCCTTTTCGTTGTTTCCAGAGTAGGGTTTTTATGACCACAAACCCTTGAACAGACAACACCTAAGACGTCCCTAGCAACATGCAGAGGATCTTGAGAGAAATCAACGAGCCTGAGCCCTAGCACGGGGGAGTCCTCCTGACGAGAAATCTTCTGGCGTGAAGACGAAACTCCAAGAGCTAGCTGAGATATGGGCTTAAAATAGGTTTTGAGATTTCCAGGAAGGGGAGCTGGAAACCCGAACAGGGAGACATAAGAAATAAGACATAGAAAGAGGACACTGACAGGCTGTTGGTATAAGGCAGGTCCTACAATCACCCACTAAAAATTTGATCTACCCAATTTTCAATCACAAGAAATAAGCGAGTGCAATGTATCAAATCAAACACATTATTTATCCAACCGTAAATTTGAAACTACCCAAAGTCCGAACACAGTAGACTGTATTACCAAATTCTATGTTCATACGGAACCGGGCTTCGGAGAGAATTCTCAAGACCTTGAATACCTACTCTTTACACGATGCTCACTACTACCGGATCCTACAGGCTGGGACCACGAGGAGACTTCGACAAGCAGGATCGGGACCGAGAAGATTCAAAGGCCTCTGGCCACTCAGGAGGTCTGCAGGACTCCCCTCAAAAGCAACAATACTACTAAGGTTCTCTGATTGAAAAAATTGAAGACCTTATTCGGCCTCCTGTTTAAGACAGGCTCTTGAGTTTGAATAGCAGGGGAAACAGGCGGCTACTGAACTTCGAAATTATACGGAAAGACTTCTTTAACAACAGAATCATACTTCAAGACTGCCACAAGCAGGTGTGATTCGGAAATGGCAGAAGCCCATACGGGTACTGCCCCCAGCACATTGGATACCCCCCTGGCTCGGGGACCTTTAAAACCCAGACCCAAAAAAATTACAACATCTGGGCCCCCAAGCCCGGGGACTTACCATTGCCTCGGAAAACAGCGAAAATTTAAGGTTTTGGGGCTCTCTAGTTTTTTAAGAATTCGGGGAAAGGTAACAAAAGAATGTTGCCACGCCCTGTCCTTCCCCAGAATACCGAAAAAAAAGCTCCAGAATACCCCTGTTTGGGAATCACCAAGGCAAAGGGGCAGAGGAGAAAGGGGAGTCTGGCAAAGATGTAAACCCTGGAGAGATCCGGGGAAAAGGGAACCCAATGACCGAACAAGGTCCTCCCCGCAGTGGAAGAGACTCGCCAGCTCCAGGGCACCCCCGGAAAAAGCGGATTTGACTCCATTGCTAAAACTTGAAGACTCTGCTAGACAGGGTTACTAAGCTGGAATCCCTCCGAAGAAGGGTCCGAACAATAAGGTCGACCCAACAGAAGGAAAGGAGGCCAACAAAACACAGAACAAGGAAAGAATACTAGGTAGCAACAGAAACAACTAAAGAGCAATTACAAAAACAACGATAACACCGGAAAAATGGGGGAAATTATTACGGGGAATTTTTCGACAGAGATACAGTAGGAACGGTCCCAAAGGGGGACGATCCCCACTACAGGAGAAGCTACAGCCCACGGATGGGCCCCAAACTTCTACAAAAAACACAACGGAAAGGGGATGACGTTTGATCTGACATCGACTTCGACAGGTCCTGGGCCCGGATTAGAAAAGAAATAAATGATTCTGGCGTGGATACGGAAAAAATTCGTGAGGCATCATGGGGATTACTTCCCCGAAAATCCACCGATGATAGCTTGGGAAAGGGATTTCCCACAGGGTGGATGACGAAGGAGATTTTCCCAAAACCGGAGATTGAGGACGAAAAAACTAGAGAAAAACCCCACCCATACGGTTTGAGTGGGCAACAACGAAGAGGGCCCGAAAATCTGAGCGAGCCGAGAGGGTAGGGGTCGAAGGAACACTACACTGGACCCAACTCTGATACCAACGAGCAACTTTTTCACTATTGCGTTTTGGCACTTCCTACCAAAACCTAAACCTTTTTTTCCCCGGGGCAGTAGGCTACAGGTCCCTGTTGCAGTAAAATTTCTTTAAAGCTGGAGTTACTAGGATAACCCCAAAAAAATCCAGATTTCTTTTGTTGATCCCGGGACTTCAACTTCCCCGGGCCCGAAGGATGACGGGGGAGGGGCACACTGAGTGAGAAGCAGTAACTAGAGAAGAAAAAATAACCCAGGATACCTTTATATTTTATGTGTTGTACTTGTTAGTGTTGTACTTTTATATTTTTTATTTCTTTCGTGTCTCAATTAAACTGGACAAATTTTTGAAAAGCCCTTTTTTGTTTTTGTGCTCAGAGTAGGGTTTTTTGACCCAAACCCCCTTTAACAGA
>NW_026475701.1:0-10428 GCF_026875155.1 Cherax quadricarinatus
ACCTTTTTAGTTTGATCTCGTCTGTTTTTGTCTGACAAACGCCAGAATTTTACTTGTAACCAACCCTTAGTTGGCTGCAACATTCATCTGTTGACATTGAAAGTACCCGAGACATTGCGTGTTAGACTAAAAACCTTAAATACTCTGTTTTACTGTCTGCTTATTTTATCATGAAGTTTGGGTACAGTTCACTATTCGGGGGTTGTTAGATCAAGTGTATTTTCAGTATTCGGGCTGTGATAATCTGTGTAAAGAGTAGACCCATCCCAGTTGAAAAATTTTGGGTTTCAAAGAGAGAGAGAGAGAGGGGAAGAGAGAGAGATACCGAACTTAAAATCACTTCACAGTATGTATCTCTTCCTTTACCACAAAAAAGCCCTTCTAATCAAAGCAATTAAAGTCCATCTATTCTCAATATTATTAATGTGGCTTTCAGGTCTATAAAGAGGCGAGAAAGAGCACCCACGAGCTCCCCAAGTTCACCTCCTCCCCCCTTCACCCTTATCGTCGCCCAAGCCCTTTTGGGAATGACAAATTCAATTAAACCCTTTTTCTAGTCACGTATTTATCTTGTCCCCACAACTTTGGAGACCCCAATTAGCTAATAAAACCCAAAAAACCATCGGTAGCTAACGAGGGCTAAAAGGGGGTTGTCGGACAAGGTGTAAGGAAAAGGGGGAAGGGGAAGACCAAAAATCAAAGGGTCTTGGTTTTAGTGGTAAGGGGGAGGTGGGGTGAATGCGTTATCACTCGCCGCTTTTGGAGGGTCATTTTTTTTTTTCAGGGGGGGGGGGGGATGATGTATTTTTTCCGGCGTGTGCCCTTTCCCCGTAAAAAAGTGCCAAATGCACGTACAAAAATGTCCAATTACGTTGGGGGTTCTGTCGCCCGGGGAGTTTGCGATTTTGCACATTTTTTTTTTTAACCCTTTGTGCTCGGACAAAAGCCCCCCGACAAGGCTTAGATAGTAACGAGTATTGATAAGATTTTCCGTCCTTTTAAAAAAAAGGGGCAATCTCACCCTGTTCTCCTCTCCGGCAACCAATCTAACTCATTATTTTCTTTCAGTGACCCGTTGGTTGTTTTCGGTTGCCTCCTAAATTTACTCATGTTAGGGGGAAAACAGGGGGGCGGCCATTGTGTTAACATAACCCCCCGCCCCCGCCCTTGCTTTTCCCACAAAAAAAAGTCTGAAAAATCAAAAGTTGCTTCAAAGGAGGCCCTTTCCTTTGCTGTAAAACATGCCAGTTTTGTAATTGCTTTGATTGCCCCCTTTGCAGCGCCGCAAGGTTGAGAGGTGGGGAGAGCCGGGGGGGAGGTGGTTGTGGTGGGGGACTCTACCACAACAAAGGGGTAGGAAGGGTTTGTATCCTACCGTTCAGCAGACGGGGGGAAATTAACACCCGCCTGCCCTCCAGAATGCCCCTCTGTGTTGTAATTGACAACATCATTACTCGTCCAGTCCCAGTTCTGTACCCTTTCCCCTATTCCCCAAATTTTCTTGCTCTCTCTCTCTCTCTTCTCTCTCTCTTTCTCTCTCTCTCTCTTCTCTCTCTCCTCTCTCTCTCTTTCTCTCTTCTCTCTCCTCCCCCCCCCCTCCCTCCCTCCCTCCCTCCCCCCCTCTCTCCTCCTTCTCTCTCCTCTTCTCTCTCTCTCTCTCTCTCTTTCCTCTCTCTCTCTCTCTCTCTTCTCCTCTCTCTCTCTCTCTCTCTCTCTAAACTTCTGTCTGTCTCTCTGTCTTCTCTTCACGTACACTACTATCTCTGCCATGGCACCTAAAACCTTTTTCAAACTGATGCTTTTCAGTCGCTGCGCGATCCTCGTAATCTGTACGCATAACCCCAGCCCCCTCACCCAATTCATGCGACTGGAATGTGCAGTGTGCGGCATTAAATTTTTTACGCTTAAATATTTAAAGATGAAGAATGAAGTGAAACCCAAATAGCGTTCCCCAATCACTATTGGAAATGATATCCCATTAGTTCAACCCAAAAATGGTAATTTGGACATAACTGCCAAATCTAATTCAAAATTCCTATAGAAACTCCAGCTTTGAAGGTAAACAGATGCTGCTCCATTATTCAGAGAAAATTTTCTTGAAATGCCCAGAAAATTAAAGGTTGAAGTCGCTGGATTTTTGCATTATAAAGTATGATTTTCGAAGGTTGAAATTTAAAGCAGGATGACAGTTTTTTTTATTTCTCTTTTTTCCCCCAAGAAAGTAAATTAGGCTTTAAAAGGCCAAAATCTCCAAATTTTCCCCCAGAGTAACCCAACTTTTCACTAGAAAAGTAAATTTTCAGTTTTAGCAAAAAAGTAACACTTTTTTTTAACAATAGTGTCGAGGACACGGTTGATAACGTACATAAAAGTATATTAATTTAACTTTTTTTTTACCCAGAATAAAAAATAAAGTCAAACCTGGGGAAAAATCTCTGATCACAAGGCGCCCCTCCATTATTTCACACAAACCAATTCATAAAATTGGTTCTGGAAACTTGCATCAAGAGATGACTTCCGTTAAGAAAATCGCATGTCCAAAGAGTTTAAAGCGCCCAAAAGATCTTTCCCCGGGTTATTGCAAGAATCTAACAAAATTTGCCCCTCACACCCTATACTAGGAAATATTTTGCCTTTCAAAAACCCGCGTCAGCCGTTCGACATGATGCCGTTCACAGTGTTTTTTCAAATTTTTTTTGGGGAAAAACGGTAAACCCTAGGGTGGGAGGCATTCAGTGTTGAAAAAAACAAAAAAAATTTTAAGTTCATTCTGTGGATCAAAGGGGCGCCGCCCCCCCCTCCCCCAAAACAAAACACCCAACCCCTTCAGGAAGTGTCACCCTTTTATGTAAGACGAAGTTATTATAGATTTCCCGATTAAAATTCCCCAAAAAGGCACTTACACTGTAAAAAAAAAAATACCAACCTTTTCTAAGAAGCATACGCCAAAACCCCAGAAGAACTTTGTAAACTATCTCCCGGAAAACCGTTTCGGGTATTGATCTTTTATGACCGGGCAGAGACCCGCACTTGTCAATTGTTTCTAACCTTTATCTAGAATTTCTGACCAGGGGAAAATTGAAGCCTATCGGATAAGGGAATTTGAAGTTATACACGACGTTTTTTGGGGGAAGTTAGTGGAAAATTAACTGGAAAATAACTGAAATCTTAATATTTCTCTCTTTCTTTTAGTTTATTTGATTCCTCAACAGTTCCTTTTGGTGGCCTCCACATCTCAGGGGTCAGCATCACGTCCCACGCTCCGGTGCCTCCCAAAATGCCAACTTTTACGCCGAGTTTTCAAAAATTTGGGAAAAATGCCGCCTTTTTTTTAAAAAATCAAAAAGTTGGGATACCAGAATAGTTGGGTACCACAAAAATTTTGGGGTACCCCAAACATTTGGGATCCCAAACAGTTGGGTACCACAAACGTTGGGATACCACAAACAGTTGGGATACCCAAACGTTGGGTTTCCACAATCAGTTGGGATGCCACAGTTGGGGATACCACAACCATTTGAGAAAACCACAGACAGTTGGGGATATTACAACCAGTTGGAATAACACAGTTGGGGATATCACAGCCATCTGAGATACCACACCCAGTTGGGTATAGCACAACCAGCTGGGGATACCACAACCAGCTGGGATACCACAGCCAGTTGGGGATACCACAGCTAGTTGGGATACCACAGACAGTTGGGGATACCACAAATAAGTGGGAATATATATATATATATTATATATATATATATATATATATATTATAATATGTTATATATAAATATATATATTTATATATATATATTATATATATATATATATATATATATATCTATATCTTATATATATATATATATATATATATATATATTAATATATATATATATATATATATATATATATATATATATATATATATGTCGTGCCGAATATGTAAAACTGGTCAATTAGCAAGAACTCTTTAAAATTAAGTCCTTTCTAAAATTTTCTCTTATACGTTTAAAGATATATTTTTTTCATTTAATGTTGATGTAAAAATTTATAATTTTGCACCAAAAGGAACTTAGAAAACTTACCTAACCTTATTACAACAAGCGCAATTTATTTTAACCTAACCCAACTAAACATATTTTAGATTTGTTTACAGTAATTTAATACTAAACAAAACACGTGAAATAATTTTTTTTCGTTAGGTTCAGAATGATTTTGGCGAAATTATTGCATACACAAATTTTCACTTGTCCTATATGGTAAGATGAACGCTGCTATTTAGGCCAAGATCGCAAATTCTGCCTATTCGGCACGACACATATATATATATATATATATATATATATATATATATATTATATATATATATATATATATATATATATATATATATATATATATGTATATATATATATATATTATATAAATATTATATATATATATATATATATATTATATATATATATATATATATATATATATTAACAAGTCGGCCGACTCCCACCGAGGCAGGGTGATCCAAAAAGAAAGAAAATCTCCAAAAAGAAAATACTTTCATCATCATTTAGCATTTTCACCTCACTCACACATAATCACTGTTTTTGTAGAGGTGCTCAGAACACAACAGTTTAGAAGCATATACGTATAAAGAAACACAACATATCCCTCCAAACTGCTAATATCCCAAAACCCCTCGTTTAGAGTGCAGGCATTGTACTTCCCATTTCCAGGACTCAAGTCCGACTATGTAAAAATAACCGGTTTCCCAGAATCCCTTCAACTAAATATTACCCTGCTCACACTCCAACAGCTCGTCAGGTCCCAAATACCCTTCGTCTTCATTCACTCCTAACATGCTCATGCACGCTTGCTGGAAGTCTAAGCTCCTCGCCCACAAAACCTCCTTTACCTCCTCCCTCCAACCTTTTTGAGGACGACCCTACCCCGCCTTCCTTCCCCTATAGATTTATACGCTCTCCATGTCATTCTACTTTGATCCATTCTCTCTAAATGACCAAACCGCCTCAACAAACCCTCTTCAGCCCTCTGACTAACTCCACACCTTCTCCTAATTTCCACACTCCGAATTTTCTGCATAATATTTACACCACACACATTGCCCTTAGACAGGACATCTCCACTGCTCCAACCGTCTCCTCGCTGCAGCATTTACAACCCAAGCTTCATACCCATATAAGATGTTGGTACCATATACTTTCATACATTTCCCTTCTTTGCCTCCATAGATAACGTTTTTTGTCTCCACATATACCTCAAACGCACCACTCACCTTTTTACCTTCATCAATTCTATGATTAACCTCATCCTTCATAAATCCATCAGCTGACATGTCAACTCCCAAATATCTGAAAACATTCACTTCTTCCATACTCCTCCTCTTCAATTTGATATCCAATTTTTCTTATCTAAATCATTTGATACCCTCATCACCTTACTCTTTTCTATGTTCACTTTCAACTTTCTAGCTTACACACTCTCCTAAACTCTTCCACTAACCTTTGCAATTTTCTTTAGAATCTCCCATAAGCACAGTATCTTCAGAAAAAAGCAACTGTATCAATTCCCATTTTGAATTTGATTCCCCATAATTTAATCCCACCCCTCTCCCGAACACCCTAGCATTTACTTCTTTTACAACCTCATCTATAAATATATTAAACAACCATGGTGACATTACACATCCCTGTCTAAGACCTACTTTTACTGGGAAGTATTCTCCCTCTCTTCTACACATCCTAACCTGAGCCTCACTATCCTCATAAAAACTCTCTACAGCATTTAGTAACTTACCACCTATTCCATATACTTGCAACATCTGCCACATTACTCCTCTATCCACTCTATCATATGCCTTTTCTAAATCCATAAATGCAATGAAAACTTCCCTACCTTTATCTAAATACTGTTCACATATATGTTTCAGTGTAAACACTTGATCTACACATCCCCTACCCACTCTGAAACCTCCTTGCTCATCTGCAATCCTACATTCTGTCTTACCTCTAATTCTTTCAGTAATAACCCTACCATACACTTTTCCCTGGTATACTCAGTAAACTAATTCCTCTATAATTTTTACAATCTCTTTTGTCCCCCTTCCCTTTATATACAGGAACTATACATGTTTTCTGCCAATCCCTACGTACCTTCTCCTCTTTCATACATTTATTAAACAAAAATACCAACCACTCTAACACTATATCCCTCCCCTGCTTTCGACATTTCTGTCATGATCCCATCAGTTCCAGTGCCCCCTTTCATTCTACGTAATGCCTCACGCACCTCCCCCACACTCACATCCTGTTCTTCTTCACTCCTAAAAGATGGTATACCTCCCTGGCCAGTGCATGAAATTACCACTTCCCTTTCTTCATCGACATTTAAAAGTTCCTCAAAATATTCCCGCCATCTACCCAAAACCTCCATCTCCCCATCTACTAACTCCCCTACTTTGTTTTTAACTGACAAATCCATTCGTTCCCTAGGCTTTCTTAACTTAACTCACTCCAAATTTTTTTCTTATTTTCATTAAAATTTCTTGACAGTGCCTCTCCCACTCTCATGCACTCTCCTTTTGCACTCTCTCACCACTCTCTTCACCTTTCTTTTACTCACCATATACTCTGCTCTTCTTATAACACTTCTGCTTTGTAAAAACCTCTCATAAGCTACCTTTTTCTCTTTTATCACACCCTTTACTTCATCATTCCACCAATCACTCCTCTTTCTCCTGCACTCCACTCTCCTATAACCACAAACTTCTGCCCCACATTCTAATACTGCATTTTTAAAACTATTCCAACCCTCTTCAACCCCCCCACATACTCATACTTGCACCAGCCCACCTTTCTGCCAATAGTCGCTTATATCTCACCTAAACTTTCTCCTCCCTTAGTTTATACACTTTCATCTCTCTCTTACTTGTTGTTGCCAGTTTCCTCTTGTCCCATCTATCTCTTACTCTAACTGTAGCTACAAGTAAATAATGATTCGATATATCAGTTGCCTCTCTATAAACATGTACATCCTGGAGCTTACCCATCAATCTTTTATCCATCAATACATAATTCATTACGTGGTATATCATACCTTGTATATTTATTTATCCTCTTTTTCATAAAATATCTATTACTTATTACCAAACCTCTTTCTACACATAGCTCAATTAAAGGCTCCCTATTTTCATTTACCCCTGGCACCCCAAATTTATTTACTACTCCCTCCACAACATTTTTACCCACTTTAGCATTGAAATCCCCAACCACCATTACTCTCACACTTGGTTCAAAACTCCCCACGCATTCACTCAACATTTCCCAAAAACTCTCTCCTCTACACTTCTCTCTTCTCCAGGGGCATATACGCTTATATATATATATATATATATATATATATATATATATATATATATATATATATAAGTGAAGCAGCAGTTCATGCAACAAGGGCATATATCAACAACCTGCCTGAGGACAATGCATGGTAAAATTAGATTTCAAGAATGCGTTCAATCTCCTGAAAAGAGACGTGGTATTAGCAGCAGTACAAGAACATTTCCCTGGTCTCTTCCCTTTTGTTTCAGCCGGGTATAGCAAGGAATCAATGCTTCTCTTTGGAGAGCATGAAATCACATCATCGGAGGTGTCCAACAAGGAGATCCTCTTGCACCATTTCTCTTCTGTATTGCAGTTAGGGAAATCACAGTCAGACTGACCAGCGAGCTAAACATCTGGTTCCTAGATGATGGCACACTAGCAGGTACAAAGGAGTCCCTCCTACATGACCTTACACAGGTAATGACACGGGGACAGGAAATGGGTCTCATCCTGAATCCATCCAAATGTGAAATCATCTCAGTCAGTCAACAAGTGATAAATGCAGTGAGATCAAAACTACCAGGAGCAGCAGTCATTGCCCCCACAAATAGTGTCTTGCTAGGAGCACCTCTGGAAGCAATGCCATTGACACAATTCTCAGGAAGAAATTGGAAGAGTTAAGGAGAATGAACAACGAATAGGCAATCTGGACACCCACGATGCTTGTACCTTCTCACAAAGTGCTTGAGTCTGCCCAGGTTGACATATTTCCTAAGATGTGCACCTTCATATGATAACCCTATACTGCACGAATATGACAGTATTCTGAGGCAGATTTTCACGAAAGTACTTAACCTTACTCTAGAAGATGGGCAGTGGAACCAAGCTACACTTCCAGTCAGACTAGGAGGCATTGGTGTCCGCAAGTCATCACAGATTGCGTTACCTGCTTTTCTGTCCTCGTGTATTGCATCCAGAGAGCTTGTAGCAGCGATTCTCCCTGAACATCTTAGGACAAGATTGAGCCCAGGACCAAAAATTCATTGACGGAGCAATGATCTGGGATAATCTAACGGGCTCAGAAACCAGACCTGCTCCCCCCAACAACTACAAACAATCGCACTGGGATGGTCCAATAGTGGAAAATATAGCCTCAACGATGCTTCAAGTGTGTCAGGGAAGGATAGAGCCCGCCTGCTGGCAGTGAGAGCCCCTCATGCTGGGGACTTTCTGTTGGCTGTTCCCAACTCCAGCCTTGGCACACGCCTCGACCCACAGACCATCCGCATCGGTGTTGCCCTTCGACTTGCCGCCCCTATTCTCGCCGAACACAGGTGTATTTGTGGCAGTGAAGCAGCAGACCGATTCGGGTACCATGGTCTTGTGTGCCGTAAATCCGAGGGAAAGATTGCAAGACATGAGGAGGTTAATAACATTATCAAGAGGAGCCTCACAACAGCTGGATGCCCAGCAGTAAGGGAGCCACCCCAACTATGCAGATCTGATGGCAGCCAGAAGCGTCCAATGGTATCACCCTTCAAGCCTGGACAGATGGGAAGCAGGTGGTGTGGGACTATACATGTGCATCTACCTTGGCTGATACCTATCTCCAATACACCAGGGAGGAAGGAGGGGCAGCTGCCAGCTTTAGGGAGTCCCAAAAGTCTAGAAAATATGGAGAACTTGCCCATCATTATATGTTTGTTCCCATAGGCTCAGAGACCCTTGGCTCATGGGGAAAGAGTGCATCTAATTTCCTTAAGGAGCTGGGAAAAAGACTCATCAGGGTAACTAGGGATCCCAGGGCAGCTAGTTTTCTGTTCCAGCGGCTCAGCGCGGCTGTTCAAAGGGGTAATGCATGCTGCATTTTGGGCACACGCCCCAGCTCTGAGGAGCTGGATGAGATTTTCGCCTTATAATCGGTGATACACACGTAACAACATGTATATGTATATATATATATATATGCCACCATTATATCAACAATGTATCTCTTAAAAACTTCTGTGCCATATTACGTAATAAAATATTCCTATTGGTAAAAAAAAATAGTTTAAAAGATGGGGTGGTAGGGAAGTGGAATATTTTAAATGGCTTCAGGAAGAAATCCAAATATTCTTCCTTGAAGCCTTTTTATCCACTTCTCCGAGGCTATGGGTCCCACAATTTACACCAGAGGTGGACCCCATCCTATATAAAAAAAAAAAAAAAAATATAATATATATATATATATATATATATATATATGTTGTGCCGAATATGTAAAACTGGTCAATTAGCAAGAACTCATTTAAAATTAAGTCCTTTCTGAAATTTTCACTTATACGTTTAAAGATATATTTTTTTTTAATTTTGCACCAAAAGAATCTTTGAAAACTTACCTAACCTTATTACAACAAGAACAATTTATTTTAGCCTAACCCAACTAAATATATTTTAGATTTGTTTACAATAATTTAATACTAAACAAACACAATCAGATATATTTTTTTCGTTAGGTTCAGAATGATTTTGGCGAAATTATTGCATACACAAATTTTCACTTGTCCTATATGGCAAGATGAGCGTTGCTATTTAAGCCAAAATCGCAAGTTCTGCCTATTCGGCACGACATATATTTTATATATATATATATATATATATATATATATATATATATATATATATATATATATATATGTATAATGTGTGTGTGTGTGTGTTGGCCGCCATTCTTGTAGGGTTGGGTGGTCCTGTGGTTTAAAGCGTCATATGGTTCTCGCTTACCATGAGGCAGGCCAGTACAACATGGGTTCGAATCATTGGCTAGTGCATTGTTGTTATTGATATATATATATATATATATATATATATATATATAATATATATATATATATATATATCAATAACATATAATATATATAATATATATATATATAAATATATATATATATATAATATATATATATTATATATATAATATATATATATATATATATATATCAGTAACATTTATGAAGGATTCAGGGAAACCGGCAGGCCGGACTTGAGTCCTGGAGATGGGGAATTTCATGCCTCACCTGAAAGGGGGGTGTTAATGTTGCAGTTTAAAACTGAG
>NW_026475702.1:0-11334 GCF_026875155.1 Cherax quadricarinatus
TTTCAAGTGGTTCAAGTATCATTTTATTCTTCATTCATGTACCTTTTTCCAAAAAAATATTTCTTTTAAAGGGTTTCCCCTTTAGATGTGTAAAATGAGAAAATTAATTTTAAATAAAACTTCCTCAAACACATTTAAGAGGAAAATTAAGCAAAATCTTAAAAATTTTACGTAAATAACCCACACATAGGAAAACGAAACTTATGACAATTGTTTCAGTCCGACTTGGACTATTAACTAGTTATTAGTCTAAGACGACTGAAATGCATCATAAGTTTCTTTCTCCTATGTGCAGTTATTTCTTTATTGTTCCAGTAATGGTATTGTGTTTTTTCATTTTTAATATTTTATATAAAGCTTTTTACCCATAGCCATCCTCAAATTTTGGGAGTTTCTGTACCCAAATGTTTAGGTTCTGTTTTTATCACTAAGTACGACATGTTTGGTACCTTCCATTGGATCAAAGAGCGATTAAGAGATTCAGTGCCACTACAGATGCAGGGCGGTGCAGAAACTTATCGCAGCAAGGGCTGATGACCCAGACAGTGGAGTGCCAGTGTTCTTGAGTAAATTTAATTTTGAAGAGTAATCAATGAAACACACACATGTAAACACATGTAATCAATGAAATTCCCCCCACTCAACAATAATGGGAAGCTGGGGAAGAGGCCTACTATGGTGAATAATTTCACAGGTTTCCTCAACAGAGTCAAAGTCCAGGAAATTGTGAATATTGGAAGGGCAGTAACAAGCCCAGAGCTTCAAGATATGTTACAAGACAATTGCAACCAGATCACAGAATGGGGGAGATTCAAACCACTGAAACAGCTAGTTCAGAGCCAGCTGGTCATGTGGTCAACACACTGGCTTGAGTGTTTCAGGGCTTCTTGCCAGAGTTCAAGTCTCACCCATTGTGTGATTCTGTTGCAATCATGTGTTTCAAGACAAGACATCAAAAAAAAAAAAAAAAATGTTGGGGGAAGTCAAATTTTCAGATATAAGTGAGGCAGGTAACAAAAGGGGGAGGTAGAAGGAACTATATCTTTAAAAATTAATACTCCAAGTGATACAGATGCTGATAAAAATGTAGACTTTTTTTTTACTCAATTTGGACCCTGACACATCTAGAAGCACTGACATGAAGCAGGTTCTGAAGCAGGTGATAACACTTATAGTCAGCTGTATCAATTATTGCAGGGTAAAACAAACCACAGATGGATTACAGAATACTTAAGAACTCCAGTACAGTCATCATCTACTAACAACTCTATATTAAAATCAACATAACTGCAGCAATTCACCTCAGCTCAAAAACCATAACTATCCACCTCAGTCCAAGAACCACAGCCATCTATAATGGCCCAGTAGGGCCACACTAACCTTCTCTGCATGTGTCAAGGCAAACAACTATTACTAACCAGAAATTTTAAAGGGTTTCAACAAATTGATATACAAAAACTTCTTTGGCTTTTTTTGAAGGACTCAAGAACATAACTCCATGTTTGCCACATGTTTATCAGTCCCCATAACACAATTCCATGTAAACTGCTGATTTCCAGGAACATAAACATGAATATATGCTAAATAACTAAATAAATAACAGCTGTCAATGAATAAGTAAATAAACAAATAATTACCAGTAATGAAAAGTTAATAAATGAAGACAATTTATGGACTTGCTGCCTTCATGTTGGGTAATTATCTTAAGTTTCATCTCAAAGTATAAATGCTCTTGCACTATCATGGTTGAAATATTGCAAGTCGAACTATGAAAAGTCATGAAGCACCTGTACTGTACAGGTAGAATTGCTATCAACTATTCACTCTCCATCAATCTGTGTGAACCTACATGTGCCCTAATAGTGGGCATGACAATAATAACCAAGTTAAGCCATATAACATGAAGAGAATAGCTAGTAGTATGTTATTGGGAAAGTGGTAATATATAGGAAGTGCATATTAAACTGGTAGCTGGGTAGCAAAAGTGTGTTAAAGGCTACTGATACAGCAGTCAGGTAGCGACCCGGTTATAGGTAAGCTTAGAGAAGCCTATAAAAATGAGAACGGTAAGTCCTCGACTCACAAACACATTGGAGACCTCCTGATTGTGTATAACATTTGTAATACAGGAAGTCTTGAAATCACGAACACATTGAGGACATTCTGAATTGTGTATAATAATTAATACACAATACACAAAATTCTCAATGTGTCTGTAAGTCGAGGTCTTACAAAAAATATACTGACACTAAATATCTGGTAACATAATACAGTCTCTGCTTATGTTTGGGCAGGCCAAGAACACCGGCCCAAATTTCTGAGTCACGCGATGCCTTAAAAATGCAAAGTCATCATGTTGATTAAAGGAAATGGAGGATGGCTCTGATTCCATGGATCAGAGCCCTTCACTGCACCAAGACAACCCCCTCCCCCAACCTCAACCCCTTGAAGGGACAGAAATGGCTATTCATTTTTTTACCCAATAACACAAAAACTACCTTATTATACATAAAACTTAACGAGTAATGACAGTTAAATTTAACATTCACATCTTACATCAATCTCATTCACATCATAATTAGTTACACACGACATTTAAATTTCTATAACTTTCACAATTAACTGTATAATGTAGGTTAATAACCGACAAGTACGATGAAGTGTCAAGTATGAGGTAATACTAGAGAAGTAACGAGTTGAATAACTAGAGGAAGTAACAAATGATAACTAGAGGAAGTAACGAGTGAATAACTAGAGGAAGTAACAAGTGAATAACTAGAGGAAGAATGAGTGAATAACTAGAGGATGTAACAAGTGAATAACTAGATGAAGTAACGAGTGAATAACTAGAGGAACTAACGAGTGAATAACTAGAGGAAGTAACAAGTGATAAGTAGAGGAAGTAACGAGTTTATAACTAGAGGAAAGTAACAAGTGAATAACTAGATGAAGTAACGAGTGAATAACTAGAGGATGTAACGAGTGAATAACTAGATGAAGTAACGAGTGAATAACTAGAGGAACTAACGAGTGAATAACTAGAGGAAGTAACAAGTGATAACTAGAGGAAGTACGAGTTTATAACTAGAGGATGTAACGAGTGAATAACTTGATGAGTAACGAGTGAACAGCTAGTTAAAGTAATGAGTGAATAACTAGTTGAAGTAATGAGTGAATAACTAGAGGAAGTAACAGCGAATAACTAGTTAAAGTAACGAGTGAATAACTAGTTGAAGTAACGAGTGAATAACTAGAGGAAGTACGAGTGAATAACTAGTAGAAGTAACAGGTGAATAACTAGTTAAAGTAACGAGTGAATAACTAGAGGAAGTAAATAGTGAATAACTAGTTAAAGTAACGAGTGAATAACTAGAGGAAGTAACGAGTGAATAACTAGAGAAGTAACGAGTGAATAACTAGAGGAAGTAACGAAGTGAATAACTAGAGGAAGTAACGAGTGAATAACTAGAGAAGTAACGAGTGAATAACTAGAGGAAGTAACAAGTGAATAACTAGATTAATAACGAGTGAATAACTAGAGGAAGTAACAAGTGAATAACTAGAGGAAGTAACGAGTGAAATACTAGAGGAAGTAACAAGTGAATAACTAGAGGAAGTAACGAGTGAATAACTAGAGGAAGTAACGAGTGAACGACTAGTTAAAGTAACGACTGAATAACTGGTCATTAAACTAAACAATATATAATAAACACTTGTTATTAAGGCAGAGAATCACTAGAGGAAGTAACAAGTGAACTAGTATAAGCAACGAGTCATTAGAGGCAACAAAAGCTGCAATAAACACTAGTTTATAAGACAGAGGAACTCAGGTGTCCTCCAGTGTACCAGTAGAGGCAGTAACGAGCGCCAACACTGGTCATTAGAGGCCACAAAGTGGTGTAATAACCACTAGTTAACAAGTGAGAGGATCACCAGCTGATGTAAACAACACAATGATCAACACAAACAGCTGGTTAACACTCTCAAACCCTCATTGGTCCATTCTCAGCCAATGGCTGCACTCCAGGCACTACAACACTAAAATAATGTCCTCTGAATTTAGTTGACTGCAATTATTATATCTAGGAAATGTTCTAGTATGACAAAAAGGTCAGAGAAGTGACTTATTTCCATTGGGGTCCTTGATTTACGTTAGCATCTTGCTTTCCATTCAGGTCCTTGAATTCTATTGGGATTCTTTATTTCTATTGGGGCCCTTTATTTCTACTGGGATCCTTGCTTTCCATTGAGGTCCCCCCTCAAGGAAGGTTCCTTGATGTTGGTGAGGGGCTCTTGATTTAGGGAATTGGATCTGTGCTCCAGTTCCCCGAATTAAGCCTGAATGCCCCCCCCCAGGCGCTGTATAATCCTCCGGGTTTAGCGCTTCCCCCTTGATTATAATAATAATAATAATAATCCATTAAGGTCCATTGTTACTATTAGGTCCTTGGTTTCCACTGGGCCCTTGCTTTCAGTGGGGGTCCTTGCTTTCCAGGGGAATGGAAATAAGTCACTGTCTGACTTTTTTGGGTTATCCTAGGTTCTCTACACATAAATATCTTTATTTACTACAAGTACATGTACAAGTATACAGTCCAGCTGACATCAATGACATACTACTATATAGAAAGTAACCTTGTTATGCTCCGCATGTCGGGTAAATTAGGTCAGTGTCCCGGGATGTGACCCACACCAGAATGTGACCCACACCAGTCCACTAACACCCAGGATGTGACCCACACCAGTCCACTAACACCCAGAATGTGACCCACACCAGTCCACTACACCCAGAATGTGACCCACACCAGTCCACTAACACCCAGGATGTGACCCACACCAGTCCACTAACACCCAGGATGTGACCCACACCAGTTCACTAACACCCAGAATGTGACCCACACCAGTCCACTAACACCCGGATGTGACCCACACCAGTCCATAACACCCAGGATGTGACCCACACCAGTCCACTAACACCAGAATGTGACCCACACCAGTCCACTAACACCCAGAATGTGACCCACACCAGTCCACTAACACCAGAATGTGACCCACACCAGTCCACATAACACCCAGAATGTGACCCACACCAGTCCACTAACACCCAGAATGTGACCCACACCAGTCCACTAACACCCAGGATGTGACCCACACCAGTCCACTAACACCCAGGTACCCATTTTACTGATGGGGAACATAGACAACAGGTGGAAAAGAAACCAGTCCAATGTTTCTACCCTGGCTGGAATCGAACCCAGGCCCTCACCGTGTGAAGCGAGAACGTTAGCCACCAGGCCCAGTATGCTGCTATGTACGATAATTCTTTATATACTGTATTTGTGTATACTTAAGATAAGATAAGATAAGATTTCGTTCGGATTTTTAACCCCGGAGGGTTTAGCCACCCAGAAGTCAGTGCGTCATCGAGGACTGTCTAACTTATTTCCATTGGGTCCTTAATCTTGTCCCCCAGGATGCGACCCACACCAGTCGACTAACACCAGGTACCTATTTGCTGCTAGGTGAACAGGACAACAGGTGTAGAAACGTGTCGAATGTTTCCACCCGCCGGGAATCGAACCCGGGCCCTCCGTGTGTGAAGCGGGACTTTAGCCACCAGGCCACCGGGCCACCAAATAAATTTAAACTTATTCTAGGGGGTCCTTGAATTCCAGGGTCATTGCTTTCTAGGGGGTCCATGCTTTCCAGAGAGTCCTTGATTTTAAAGGGGGGGTCCTTACTTTTCACTGGGCCATGATCTCTACTGAAGTCCTTGAAAAAAGTGAATGCCAGCAGCATTTGGTGTTCCCCAGGAAAATACCCATCCAAGTACTAACCAAACCCCACACTGCTTAACGTCACTCATCAAGTCCACCACCCAAGTAAAACCCAAACCACACATGCTTAACGTCACTCATCAAGTCCCCCCACCCAAGTACTAACCAAACCCCACACTGCTTAACGTCACTCATCAAGTCACCCACCCAAGACTAACCAAACCCCACACTGCTTAACGTCACTCATCAAGTCACCCATTCCAAGTACTAACCAAACCCCACATTTGCTTAACTTCACTCATCAAGTCACCCCCCAAGTACTAACCAACCCCACACTGCTTAACGTCACTCATCAAGTCACCCACCCAAGTACTAACCAAACCACACACTGTTTAACGTCACTCATCAAGTACCCATCCAAGTACTAACCAAACCCCACAACTGCTTAACTTCATCATCAAGTACCCACCCAAGTACTAACCAAACCCACACTGCGTAACCTCACCATCAGCGGAAGAGGTGAATTCCATGGCTATGGGTCTCCATACCTGAACTAGAGAAGGAGGTAAAAATTTTTGTTGGGATTTTAACCTGGAGGGTTAGCCACCCAGGATAACCCCAGGTAGGGAGGGTTACCCACCTAGGATAACCTGGAGTAGGGAGTTTTGCCCCCCCAGGATAACCTGGATGTACATGTACTGGTAGTAAATAAAGATATTAAAAATTCCGACATTTTTGGCAGTATCACCAGAGAAATTCTCAGGAGCAAACCGCCAGGTTGAGCTTCCCCAGAGGAAGAAGAGGTTTAAAAGGTGAATGTCCCTGGGGGTAAAATTAACAAATGTTACTATACCTCAAATATAGGGATTACAAAGATGTAATTGTCACGTTTTTTGGTCCATTACAGAGACTTATAGGCCTCCATATTTATAGGCCTGTTTTCATCGAGAGGTTCTGTAACCTCCATTTTGGAATCCTCAGGTTCACTATTGGCCTTTTGTATTCACCTTATATCTAAGGTTGTCGTTATCACGTGTGAGATTGCTATTTAATAATACATGGATAAGTTACCTCCTGTGGGCCATTACATAAGATAACTGTTAGTCTGAGGTATAAAATATCACTCAGAACACCTATAAAAGGTGAAGATTGAGACACTTATGCAAATATGGGAGTCTTTATTCAGAAACGTTTTGCCATACAGTGGCTTCATCAGTCCAATACAAAGCAGAAAGGTGTAAGGAGAGGAGTTTGAGGTAATCATTCCCCCCACCTGGAGTCGATGTGTTCAGTCCATCGATTTTGTAGAAAGTACAGCATAGGCTGTAGACGTGGCTTATATACTTTTAGTGAAGTGAGGCGAAGAGGAGGAGGTGGGGTCTAGTGGTACCATCCACTAGTCGAAGTAGGTCTTCGTCCAAAGGTTGGATAAGTATTGAAGAATTCCTTGTATCAAGATCCCATGATGTTGTAGTGTCTGACAGATGTGATAAATGGCTTGAAAACCTTTTTATCACACCTAAAAAGGGTATCGTGGCATACACTGCCGTGGATGGGTATGTAAAACCACAGCATACCTAGTTTAATATCTTCATTATGAAACCCCATACCCATCCTGTGGGTGGTAGTCAAAAGATTAAAAGAGGTACATAATGGGTCCAGGGACTGCGCCGCAAAGTTTTGAAAAACTGAACAAGTTACAGTGGTAATGAACAAGTTACGGGGTTGTATATCTGGTTACAATAGCAATGAGTTATTTATGTAGACATGAATTAGGTTACACACACACACCCCACACACACACACACACCACACACGGAACAGGAGTATAAATGCCAACCAGCACGGTTTTCACGGAAGGAAAATCCTGTGTCACAAACCTTCGGGAATTTATGATAAAATAACAGAAGTAAGACAAGAGAGAGAGGGTGGTTGATTGCATCTTCTTGACTGCAAGAAGGCCTTTGACACAGTTCCTCACAAGAGATTAGTGCAGAAGCTAAGCATCAGGCGCATATAACAGGAAGGGCACTGCAATGGATCAAGAATACCTGACGGGGAGGCAACAACGAGTCATGGTACGTAATGATGTATCACAGTGGGCACCTGTGACGAGTGGGTCCCACAGGGGTGGGTCCCCTAGGACCAGTGCTATTTTTGGTATATGTGAACAACATGACGGAAGGGTTAGACTCAAAGTGTCCCTGTTTGCAGATGATGTGAAGTTAATGAGGAGAATTAAATCTGTTGAGGACCAGGCAGACTTCAAAGAGACCTGGACAGACTGGACACCTGGTCAGAAAATGGCTTCTCGAATTTAATCCTCCCAAAAATCAAAGTCATGAAGAGGGGGGAAAGGGGCACAGAAGACCACAGACAGAGTATAGGCTAGGTGGCCAAAGACTGCAAACCTCACTCAAGGAGAAAGATCTTGGGGTGAGTATAACACCGAGCATGTCCCCGGGAAGCACACATCAATCAGATAACTGATGCAGCATATGGGCCCCCTGGCAAACTGAGAACAGCATTCCGATACCTTAGTAAGGAATCATTCAAGACACTGTACACCGTGTATGTCAGGCCCATACTGGAGTATGCAGCACCTGTTTGGAACCCGCACTTGATAAAGCACGTCAAGAAACTAGAGAAAGTACAAAGGTTTGCAACAAGGTTATTTTCCAGAGCTAAGGGGAATGTCCTATGAAGAAAGATTAAGGGAAATCGGCCTGACGACACTGGAGGACGGGAGGGTCAGGGGAAGACATGAAAGACATATAAAATACTGCGTGGAATAGACAAGGTGGACAAGGACAGGATGTTCCAGGGAGGGACACAGAAACAAGAGGCCACAATTGGAAGTTGAAGACACAAATGAGTCAGAGAGATAGAGGAGTATTTCTTCAGTCATAGAGTTGTAAGGCAGTGGAATAGCCTAGAAAATGACGTAGTGGAGGCAGGAACCATACACAGTTTTAAACGAGGTTTGATAAAGCTCATGGAGCGGGAGAGAGAGGGCCTAGTAGCAACTGGTGAAGAGGGGGGGCCAGGAGCTGGGACTCGGGCCCCTGAAACCACAAATAGGTGAGTACAAATAGGGGAGTACACACACACATATCCAGACTCACACATACACTCCCCCCCCTCACCACCGAAAATCTCACTTCTTCCCCTGATCCCTCCCCTCCCTCGTTCACCCTCCCCCGGAGTTTACCTGGAGTTTACCGGAGAGAGTTCCGGGGTCAACGCCCCCGCGGCCCGGTCTGTGACCAGGCCTCCTGGTGGATCAGAGCCTGATCAACCAGGCTGTTGCTGCTGGCTGCACGCAAACCAACGTACGAGCCACAGCCCGGCTGATCAGGAACTGACTTTAGGTGCTTGTCCAGTGCCAGCTTTAAGACTGCCAGGGGTCTGTTGGTAATCCCCCTTATGTATGCTGGGAGGGAGTTGAACAGTCTCGGCCCCTGACACTTTTTTGTATGGTCTCTTAACGTGCTAGTGACACCCCTGCTTTTCATTGGGGGGGTGGTGCATCGTCTGACAAGTCTTTGCTTTTTTAGTGAGTGATTTTCGTGTGCAAGTTTCGGTACTAGTCCTCTAGGATTTTCCAGGTGTATATAATCATGTATCTCTCCCTCCTGCGTTCCAGGGAATACAGGTTTAGGAACCTCAAGCGCTCCCAGTAATTGAGATGTTTTTATCTCGTTATGCACGCCGTGAAAGTTCTCTGTACATTTTCTAGGTCGGCAATTTCACCTGCCTTGAAAGGTGCTGTTAGTGTGCAGCAATATTCCAGCCTAGATAGAACAAGTGACCTGAAGAGTGTCATCATGGGCTTGGGCCCCCCTAGTTTTGAAGGTTCTCATTATCCATCCTGTCATTTTTCTAGCAATCGATTGATACAATGTTATGGTCCTTGAAGGTGAGATCCTCCGACATGATCACCCAGGTCTTTGACGTTGGTGTTTCGCTCTATTTTGTGGCCAGAATTTGTTTTGTACCCCGATGAAAATTTAATTTCCTCATGTTTTTCCATATCTGAGTAATTGAAATTTTCTCATCGTTGAACTTCATGAGAAATTTCAATTACTCAGATATGGTAAACATGAGGAAATTAAATCTCCCCCGTCACCCTCCCCCTCCCCACTCCTCTCCCACATAGCCACAATTCCTCCACTATCTCCGGTGCCTGGTGGCTGAAGCTCCCCGCTACACACACGGGGGCCCGGGTTCGATTCCTGGCGGGTGGAAACATTTCGACACGTTTTCCTTAAACCTATTGTCCTGTTCACCTAGCAGCAAATAGGGACCTGGGTGTTAGTCGACTGGGTGGGTCGCATCCTGGGGGGCAAGATTAAGGACCCCAATGGAAATAATTAGACAGTCCTCGATGACGCACTGACTTTTTTGGGTTATCCTGGGTGGCTAACTCTCCGGGGTTTAAAAAACCGAACGAAATCTTATCTTATCTTATCTTATCCCCCCCACACTCTGACATACACACTACTAACCTAACATACAGAACTAATGGGTTTTCCCACTCTGAGGCAATCAGGATAAAACAAAAATGGTGTCAGAGAGCAACAAGAAAACCAGGACAGGGGAGGAAGCTGCAAAGGAAGATTGGGCAGCAGAGCCTTAAAATGGGATCAAAGAATGGGAAAAGAAACAAGAAGAACTTGGCATGAGAATGGAAGAGAGGATAGATATGGAAAGCAGGAAGTGGGAGGGCATGTCAAAGCAGCAGAGGCCAGGATACAAAATTTAGAAGAGGAACTGAAAAATCTGAAACAGCCTAAAAAACTAAAGAAAAATTTTGGGATTGACAACAGGGGACTGCTACCTCACCACAAAAAAGGGGGACTGTAGGGAAAGACGGGGGACAACTGCATGGGGAAAACTCTATCAGAGGAACTGTAGTAAATGAAAGAGCTAAGCTTTATGTGGAGGCCCTAACAGACAACAGAGCCCCAAAGGGAAAACCGAGAAGGGAAAATGACAGGCCACTGAGCCCAAGTTCATTAGCCATGAAACTGAAGAAAGGAAAGCTGCAGTGGAGAAACCAAATTAAATGAGGGGATACACAGGGATATGCAGTGGGAAATGAAAGGGTGAGGTCATCTTTGTGTATGGGGTCCAGGAAGTTTAAGGGGAAACATATGAAGCAAGAAAACAAGGGGAAAAAAAAGCAATTGAAAGCATCATGAAAGCAATAGGAGAAGACGACCCGGGCCCAGCTGGAAAATTTCTGAGAATAGGGGGGGTTTTTAAAAAAAAACCTGGCCAGTGAAAGTGACCTTCAAGCAGAAGCAACCCCGGACCAGGATCCTGCAGGAGAAAGCACGATTAAGGGACATGCCGGGAACAGGAAGGTGTATCTCGACCGCGACAGAACACAAGAAGAAAGGCAGAAACTGAGAGAGATGGTACAAAGGCGAAAGGAGGAAAGAGAGGGGATGGGGAAGACAGACATGAGATCCCCGACCCCGGGAAAAAGATCAAATACAGCCTCCCTCACAACTTCCTATAGAAGCCTCCCAACAGGTCAACCCAGGCAACC
>NW_026475703.1:0-12942 GCF_026875155.1 Cherax quadricarinatus
TTTTTATTTACCCTTTTCGCGCAAAAACTTCCTTGATTTGTGTTTTTTTTTTCCCAGGAGGAAGTGAGGGTAATTTTTTTTTCCCCATACATCCTGGCAAGTTCCAACACCGCATACCATCTAAATTTTTTTCATCACACTCTCAAAAAAGTCATCATTTTCTCACTTTCTTTACTACGGGAAATTTTAAATGGGAAACTTTTTTTTGGGGCCATGCTTACTTATTTCGCATTGCACTTAAAAAATGACAAAAAAAAAACACTTATTTATAGCAAAAATGTTTGGATGAATGAGCAGATGTTCCTCACTCGGCCAGCAACGCAGTTACACTGACTCAGCAATGCACGAGCATCGCCGCAGATAAGCGTCCAATACGGCCGATAAGCAAAAAATGGCCGAAACTGAAGCCAAAAAAAAGGCTGATAAGGGGAAAAGGGCCCGAAAACCCGAGGGTTCATTGTATAAAAAAAAATGTAAAAGGATGTTTAGGTTTCAAAGATGTTCATACGTGGTTCATCCATTAAAAAATTGTAAGTGGTTCCTAAGGCCATACTTATGTTCAGATTTTAAATTTAGGTCATTTGTAAGTTGAGGGACCTGACAACATAACTTTTAAAAAAAGCTTTGTTATCTTGCTCCTACAGGTTTTTTTCCCTTATGATGGTATATACATTGTAAGTGTGTTTTCTTGTATATAAACTGAAAAAAACTTTAATCCATGTTTCGGGATGAAGTATCCTTAACTGGTGGTGCACGGGTTTGCTTCAGCCATAATGGCCTCTTGTAATTAAAAGGCCTGAACCCAATAAACTAATCAACCAAGTACAGTGACCCCCGCCTTACGATCACTTCCAATGCGACCCAAAATTAGTAAGGTATTTATGTAAGTGCTTTGTACGTGTATTTTTTTGGGGGGTTGAAAGAACTAATCTAATTCACAATTTCCTTTTGGGAAAAATTTGTTCGGAACTGCACCTAACATACTTCTGGAAAAAATTATATCGTAAGGCGGGGGGGCCCCTGTATATCCTGTACACCCAATTTTCCTTTAGATCTTGGGGAATTTGCCTTAAAAAAATAACTTTTACCTATATTTTCATTTTTTTGATTTTTATTGAATGTAAAGCACAGCTACTTTTTTCCATTCCCCAATTGTCAGTTTTTTTTATTGGATTGTTCATTATGTATGATATGTTCTTTTTTTTGTACGTTTGGAGTTTCCAGTGCAGACAAGTTGGGGCAAGCCCGGGGAACTTGGGGAAACTCCAAATGACAAGAAAGATAAAAAGGGCTGCGAAGGGGCCGGCAGCAAAAGGGTTGGGGGGGACGAAGCTGCCCCAAATGATTATACAGTCCTACGTTCCCTTAAAGGGAGGCTAAAAAGACTGAACATTTTTAATATTGCAAATTTACTTATGGGTTTTAAAAAAATTAAACATAAGGGGCAATAATTGCTCTTTTATTATCTTATTAAAATATTTTGTATTTTAAAATTTTTTTTAAAGTTTTCCCAACTTTTCATTTCTAAAACACCAGGTCTATAAAACAAAAAAATTTATAAAGCTGTTTTATCTATAACTCTTACATTGTTATTCAACATCTCTTCTCCAAAGAGATGGCCCTGACTAAAAGCCTCCATGTAACCCAGTCTAAGCATATGTCCCATTATGGCATCATGGGACTTATAGCATCTAAAATGCAACATTTATAAATGTATGAATGTTCAAAGAATTCACTACACCTTATAACCTACATGTCTAAGGTTATCCTCCAAGCATTGTATAAAGTAATATTCTCGAATGCTCAGATTTCCTCAACTTGTTTGACCTCCAGACATGATACATAATGTCTCATAGAATCACTACTATTAGAAATTGACACAAAATCAATATATACTTCCACATTCATTCTGAATGCACAAATGATTAACATATATTAAAAAAACTGCTAATGCTAAAAAAATATCACTCATGCAGGAGTAAAATATTTTATTTATACTAACTCAGTAGAACAGTATACAAGAGGACATTTTTGACAAAATTTGTCAATAACTTTAGTAAATAATTGTATTGCTGAACAAGATCCTTAAATTAATTACAATGGTATCATTTCAGATTACGTATATGAAAAGCTTCTGTTGTCAGTAATTTCTGTCTTGTACTGTAAATTATTATATGCTGTATTAATCTACTTTTTCTTCAACAGGGTACACAGTCTGCAAACCCACACAATGATTATTGTCAGCATTTTGTAGATACTGGACAGCGTCCACAAAATTTTATTAGAGATGTTGGTCTGGCAGACAGATTTGAAGAATATCCAAAGCTTCGAGAGCTAATCAAACTTAAGGTATGATACACATGTTACTGTTTAAGGCTGATACAACATTTTGAATATAATCTATGGAATGGGATCTGAATGCCATCAGGCAAGCTTTGAGTATGAATAAATACAGTTGACAAAAAAATTATATACCTCATGTGTTTTATTCATCAATTTGTTAGTACAATATTATATAGTACCTATAATCTAGGAATTACTTTAAACTAGTGGATGTGTCTTCAGTTTCATAAAATATTGTTTTGATTTTTGTTTTGTTTTGCATCATAATTGAAAACGTTTTTTTATAGTAACTTGTTTTTAAAATCTTTCATGAAGTCTCTTGAAACTCCAGAAAGTTATCAGTTAGACTTTTGCCATTTTTGAGCTTTAATTATCCCTTGATGTATGGCAGAATCAGTGTCATGTAGTTAGATATACAGTGGACCCCTGTTTAACGATCACCTCCAAATGCGACCAATTATGTAAGTGTATTTATGTAAGTGCGTTTGTACGTGTATGTTTGGGGGTCTGAAATGGACTAATCTACTTCACAATATTCCTTATGGGAACAAATTCGGTCAGTACTGGTACCTGAACATACTTCTGGAATGAAAAAAGATCGTTAATCGGGGGTCCACTGTATTTTGAAAAAAAATCCCATTTAGCAAAATTGTTTTTACTTGGGTGGATTAACAGAGCAGCTTTCAAACAGTTGTATTAACTTACTCTTCAAGTAGCCTGGTTTTCAAGAAAAAAGGGGTGCCTTGATGCTGGTGAAAGGCTCTACAGTCAAGACACTGGAGCTACTCTCCCCTTCCTCAGATCAAACCTGATTACCTCCCATTCCCTAGATATTGTATGACCTTTAAGTTCAGAGCTTCCCCACTAATAACTAATATAATAATTAGCCTCACTTTGTTAGTATTGTGCTGCCTGGCCTCATGCACAATGTTTGGGAACCACTGGATTGATAAATTGTTATGTAATCTCAACCTTGTTATTCACCTTGTAAATAATAGGCAACATTTTAACATCCTGAGAGCTCATGGATTTTAATTTTTCTGATTAATTTTCCACTAAAGGAGGATGACTCAAAAAGGAAAAACTCACCACTTTTCTAACAATAACTGTTTTTTCAGAAGTGCACAGACATCACAATTCAAATTACCTCCTGAAATGCAACATCCCCACCATCCTTCAGAATGCAGACACTATATACTACCTCCAGATCTCCACTCTAGCTAACAGGCTTCCCTGAATCACTTCATTGTTGTTACCCTGCTCACACTCCAACAGAATATCAGATCTTTAAAACCACTTGCTTCCATTCACTCTGATGTAACACTTATACACTCCTGCTGGATACTCAAGACCCTTCCAGATAAACCCTCCTTCACATCCTTCCTCAAACCTTAAATGGGATGATTCTTAACCCTCTTTGCTTCTATCCCAGATATATGCACCCTTTTGGTCATCCTGTCCTGCTTAATCTTCTCTGAATCCCCAAATCTGTGCCTTCTGAATCATACCCCCTGCAGAGTCTTGTAATTGCTAATAGAAGCTCCTTATTCTTTACATGATATTCACACTACTAGTTAGCTGGATTCAGGTTCTGGAGGTAGGTAGTACAGTGCCTGCACTCTGACTTAGGGGTGAGGATATTTGAAGTTTTGAACTGTAGTATCAGCACACATCTGGCAAGACTTTGATGGCTTCAGTGATGGGGAAAATGTTTAATATTTTTTGGGTCACCCTACTTTGGTGGGAGATGGCCAGTTTGTTGAATAGAAATATTGCTTTCAAGCATGAGAACTCTACAGCTTTCTACTCACCACAGTGTTAAATTTAAAGCCCATGCCTCACATTCATATAAAAACAAAAGGTACATTCCACTTTTTACCTCCATGTATTCAATATACAATGACGGAGTGAGTGATAAAAGTATTTCTCCTTTTTCGGGTCACCCTGCCACTGTGGGAGATGGCCGCTGTGTTAAAAAAAAAATTACTTTCCTGCTTGTTTCTTAATAGCTCTTATTCTTATAATATTGTATTTCCTTTCCACATGGCCTGATCCGACATCAGGCCATGTGGTCGATGATCCCAGAACCATTAACAGGTAGACAGTGCTTTATGTTCTGTATTGTATATTGAAATACATGTGTCTTTCCTTCTTTGGGTCATCCTGCCTTGGAAAATGACTAATGTTGTAAAAATAAACAAAAGTACAGCACATTATGGCAATCCTCTCCTTAGAGTCCTTCGCTGGTAAAGGATTCTGTCTCCCAGGAATTGGATCAAGCCTGATTGCCACTCATTTTCCAGGTGCTGTATGACCCATAAGATTTTAGCAACTCTCCATAAATAGAATAATAATAATAATTCCATTCCTTCAGACTACTCACAGATTTCTCGTCTTTAGAAATTATTTACACCAAAATCTTTACACAATTTAATAATGTGCTTTCAGGAAATTAATATTTTTTATTCATTTATTATTATTTGTTCCAGTACACTTCACTTAATCTGTACTTCACTGAATAAAATATATTATTGACAAGTTTCTTATTTTCAGGATGATTTAATAGCAACAACTGCAACTCCACCCATGTATCTCCAAACTGACCTCCAAACATTTGACCTCCGTGAGTTGCCAACTAAATTTGATGTGATATTAGTGGAACCACCACTGGAGGAATATCAGCATACAGGTGTAAACAATGTGCAATTCTGGGATTGGCAGAAGATTATGGACTTGGATATTGCACAGGTAATTGTTTTAATTTTTTTCTAACACTGGCTATCTCCCAACAAGGTAGGGTGACCTGAAAAAGAAACATTTACACCATCATTCACTCTCACTGTCTTGCCAGAGGCATTCAGGTACTACAGTTTAGATGACTCTCCAACCTGCAAATATCCTCACCCATCTTTCAGAGTGTAGGCACTGTACTTCCCACCTCCAGGACTCAAGTCCGGCTAACCGGTTTTCTTGAATTGCTTCACAAAATGATACCTTGCTCACACTCCCAAAAACCATTTGACTCCATTCGCTCCTGTCTAACACACTGAGTTATTCATGCATATTTTTGATGACTTGAAAGCTATAACTCAGCCCTTACATAGAATATAAAACTAGAGAAACACTGCAGTAGGTCAACTGTCCCATGCTAGGCAGGTCTAATTCTCACTTATATGTTCCACTCCTCTACATCTTTATTACCAAATAAGTGCTTTACCCTATAAAAATATAAAAAATAAGAATAAAATGCTGCAGATGGCCTACTGGCTATGCTAGGCAGGTTTATGGAGAGGAGCATTGATTTATGCTTGCCACCACGAGATGGCTTTGGTTTGCTTTCCTTACTGTTGATAAAGACAGTTTTAGGACTTGTAGTTGGTTTTGTGCAAGTCAAGTAAATTTATGGGTATAACATGTTCAGTGCCTAGATAATAGGTTGGTAGACAGCAACCGCCCAGGGAGGTACTACTGTCCTGCCACGTGAGTGTAAAACGAAAGCCTGTAATTGTTTTACTTGATGGTAGGATTGCTGGTGTCTTTTTTCTGTCTCATAAATATGCAACACTTTCCTGTGTGTTTTTTGATAGTTATTATTCTTCTAATATTTAATTGCAATTTAAGAGGCCTGATCCGAGAATGGGCCGCAGGAGCCATGATCACCATAAATAATATTAAAATATTTAGCAGATAGCATGCATACTCCTGCCTCAGTGGGATATGGCCAGTTTGTTGAAAGAAGAACATCATGAATACTTCTCATATTGATGAAATAAAATTAGATAGTTATGTACATGTCCCTTCAAGCCATATTGTTGAAGGTTTTTAATACAACACATAGATCTCAACATTATTGCTGTCAATAAAGTTGTACAGGAACAGGTTGTTTGATTTTAAAGTGAGAATAACTAGAGCAGCTGGTATATTGTGATATTCAAGGTTAAATTTTTTTACGACAAATTTTCAGGTTGCCGCACCACGTAGCTTTATTTTCTTATGGTGTGGATCTTCAGAAGGGCTGGATCTGGGTCGTCAGTGTCTTCGTAAGTGGGGATTTCGGCGTTGTGAAGACATATGCTGGATACGCACCAACATTAACAATCCAGGACATTTGAAAAATCTTGAGCCAAAAGCTGTATTTCAGCGAACTAAGGTATTACAGCAACATTGTATTGTAAATTAGCATAGTTTTAGGATTTATTATGCAATAGATGCATTTTCCTATTATCTACCAAGCCCCATGGTTACTGAAGAAAGACAAATACTGTATAAGTGATACAGTGGACCCTCGGCCAACGAAGGCATCGTCTAATGATAAATTCGTCCAACGAAGCGTTTGAGCGTAAAAATTTTGGCCCGACCAACGATGAAAAACTCAACCAACATGATTCATCCCGAACCTGTCCGTCCAGCCTGAGCGCCTCAGCTGCCAGGGTGGACGGTTCCACACATGTATTCAATAAATTTTGTATTATTCCATTGTTTTTAGTGCTTATAACTGCTAAATAAGCCACCATGGGCCCAAAGAAAGCTTCTAGTGCCAACCCTGTGGTAAAAAGGGTGAGAAATACTATCGTACCACGGTCAGCTGCTGCTGCACCACCGTCAGCTATACTACTCGAAGATGTGGAGAGTGTTTTTGGTGTGGCTTAACGAGAAACAATTAACTCCAGAGGGTTAGCCACCCAGGATAACCCAAGAAAGTCATTGCATCATCGAGGACTGTCTAACTTATTTCCATTGGGGTCCTTAATCTTGTTCCCCAGGATGCGACCCACACCAGAAAAAAATGCCTGGAACTAGTACTTTTATTGGTGAATTTAAGGCCAGCAAAGGTTGGTTTGAGAGATTTAAGAATTGTAGTGGCATACACAGTGTAATAAGGCATGATAAAGCTGAAAAATTCCAACCCCAACAAGTGTTCAGTTGTGATGAAACAGGCCTGTTCTGGAAGACAATGCCAAACAGGACCTACATTACTCAGGAGGATTACCAAAACTGTTGTCCAGAGGGCTGAGGAAGGGTTGTTGAGGTGGTTCGGACATGTAGAGAGAATGGAGCGAAACAGAGTGACTTGAAGAGTGTATCAGTCTGTAGTGGAAGGAAGGCGGGGTAGGGGTCGGCCTAGGAAAGGTTGGAGGGAGGGGGTAAAGGAGGTTTTGTGTGCGAGGGGCTTGGACTTCCAGCAGGCATGCGTGAGCGTGTTTGATAGGAGTGAATGGAGACAAATGGATTTTAATACTTGACGTGCTGTTGGAGTGTGAGCAAAGTAACATTTATGAGGGGTTCAGGGAAACCAGCAGGCCGGACTTGAGTCCTGGAGATGGGAAGTACAGTGCCTGCACTCTGAAGGAGAGGTGTTAATGTTGCAGTTTAAACTGTAGTGTAAAGCACCCTTCTGGCAAGACAGTGATGGAGTGAATGATGGTGAAAGTTTTTCTTTTTCGGGCCACCCTGCCTTGGTGGGAATCGGCCAGTGTGGTAATAAATAAATAATAAATAAATCATTTTAACATTTATTTATGTAGTTATTGTGCATGTCTCATAGTTTTCTTTGCAGGGAAATGTATATTTCATGAAAAAAAAAAATTTAATACTTTTGGCTGTCTGGAACGGATTAATTGGAAAATTAATTCGACTAACGATAAATTCGCCTAAAGATAAGCTCTCTGGAGCGGATTATTATCGTTGGTCAAGGGTCCACTGTAATTCAGTTCTCTCTTGAAAAATTAAAATTCAAATGCTCTCAGAGTCTATTAATGTATGGTATACATAGCCTTTTGAACAAGGTACTTAGTACCATTGTAAACTCAGCTTCCAGATGAAAATAATCGAGAATAAACAGGTGTCCATGCACAGCAAATTCATGGGAACATCACTTCTCAGTTATGACCTAACTAGCATGTGTAGTAACCTTAGCTAGTACAACCAATAGTATAAAGAATAAAGAACACACATAGGAGACTGAAACTTATGATGATGCTTTGGTTCAACAATTAGTTACTAGTCCAAGTCGGACTGATAAGTCATAAATTTTATTCTCCTATATACTGGTCATTTGTGTAACCAGTAGTATCATACAATCCCCCAACCCCAGTTTCTGCCCCCAAGGGTTAAAGAAAGATCAACCAGAAATAACATACTTCTAATATATTTACATACCCTGCGTGAAGGCTTTCTCAGCCCTGTAACAACTTCAGTCAGTATTACTAAGGCTGGCTCCTCCTCAGGAAAATTAATGAATAGAAAAAGAATAAAAACTGACAAACATAAACACTTTATTATTTAGAAAATATAAAATATAAAATACTTAAATATGAAATATTTATCCTACTTTAAAGAAAGATGAAAAATGAAAAATATAAATGATATCTGAATTCAACACTAATATATACAAGTAAACTGGGGTGTCTGGTTGATGTTGACACCGTCTTGTAGAAAGTGTAGCCGTTACTGATGATGTGGGGGGGCTCACAGGTGTTGGTGACAACCCAACGGCTAGTTCTTCACAGAGTCTAGCCTTGAATAGTCAGTCCAGATGACAGGAACTCAGGTTCTTTACCACTGCAAAGATGAGGGGTAGTGTCCTGTACAATTAATCAGGTAGGTAGATTCAACACGTGACGTCTCTGGACGTTAGTCCGTCTCCTTCAATACTTCTCGTTGGTTGGCAGGTGACCCAATCTGTCATTCCAAGCTGGAAAGAGAGACAGGTTACCCACTACTTAAGAAATCACTCTCCATGATACCTTAAAGACGTGGTGATTATTAAAACATCTAACAGAGATCAAGGCTGAAAGGACTAAGTTTATTATTGGTCAAAAGTGAAGCTTTCAGCCAATAAGTCCACTAGAATAGGAGCAGGCTTGTACTTACAGTTGTGCTGGGAGCTGTGAGTCGAGTGATTACCGTTTGGTCGGAGCCCCCCATGTCACCTTTTGGGGGGGAAGGGGGGGATAGCGGGAGCTAGACTTACTCTACCTTAACAAGCAGCCAGCAATCAAACTATCGCTACCATATACTCGCTCGCTATTCCTATCTGTTGAACTTTTCCCTCACACTCCCCCATACCAAGACTTATAGTCAAGGAGTATAAGAAGAATAGGCGAGGAAAAAGTTCTAACATGTGGAAGTCGCATAAGGCAACAAATCTACTGACTGTCACGACTTAACCAGTCAGAGAAATAATTGGAGGAACCATTGATATACACAATATGGAACTTAAAAGCTTGGAGTGCCAATGTCCACCTCAAGAGACGACTGTTGGTTCCCTTAAAAGTTTTTAGGTATATCAGAGGTTTGTGATCGGTCTCTAAAATGAATTCTTCACCCAGTAAATAAAATTTAAGCTTGGAGATACCCCACACAAGGGTCAAACATTCCTTTTCTATGGTGGAGTATCTAGTTTCTGCAGGAAGGAGTTTCCGGCTTAGGAAGTATACAGGGAAGGGAGTACCATCATGGTATTGTAGTAACACAGCACCTAATCCAGTATTGGAGGCATCAGTTTTTAAACAAAATGTTTTATTAATATCTGGAATCTTAAGTATAGGGTCTTTCGAGAAGATACAGTGGACCCCCGGTTAACGATATTTTTTCACTCCAGAAGTATGTTCAGGTGCCAGTACTGACCGAATTTGTTCCCATAAGGAATATTGTGAAGTAGATTAGTCCATTTCAGACCCCCAAACATACACGTACAAACGCACTTACATAAATACACTTACATAATTGGTCGCATTCGGAGATGATCTTTTATGGGGGGGTCCATGTATTTTTAAATTCTTAAAACTTTTCCCGAGCACTTTGGGAAATTCAAAGGCCCCTTCAAGATTTTTTTAGGAAGTGGATGTATGCTGTGAATCAGTAAGGTTAAAGTAAACGTGCATAAAAATTTTACAAAACCCAAAAAAGGTCGCATGAGCTTTTTGGGTTTTTGGGGAATTTAAAATTCTAAAAAGCTTTGTTTTACGGGGGGAGAGGCTGAAAAATTTTTTAAAAAAGGGATCGCCCTGAGTATTTAATCTTTTAACCCAAGGAAGCATTTATGGGTTTGGCATGGGGCCCTTTGGAGGTAACCTATGAAAAAACGATTTTAAATTTTGGATAGCTTGCCCCTGGGGAATTCATTACTAAATTTTTATCAAATAAACGAAACATTGGCAAAATTACCCAAGACCTTTCTCTCAGTCCATGGACACAGGCTTTTAAGATAAGATAAGATTTCGTTGGGATTTTTAAACCCCGGGGGTTTAGCCACCCGGGATCCCCCAAAAAGTCAGTGCTCATCGAGGACTGTCTAACTTTTTTCCTTGGGGTCCTTAATCTGTCCCCCCAAAGCGACCCACACCAGCGACAAACCCTAAAACCCATTTGCTGCTAGGGGGAAAAGGACAAAAGGTGAAGGAAACGTGTCGAAAAGTTTCCACCCGCCGGGAATCGAACCCCGGGCCCCCTTGGAAGCAGAGCTTTAGCCACCAGGCCCCCGAAGGGCATATTCTATCTCTCAGTCCTTGATGGGTAGAAGGCAGTGACTGCTGAAGAAGGGCTAACATTACTTGTGATATGCCTGCGCAATATCAACTCTGAAAAGAAGGGAAACGTAAAAAAAATTTGTTAACCTATCTATTTAAGGGCAAGGCTCAGCATCCCACAGAGTTATAGCATTAAGGCCCCCTGAATCTAGCAAGTCATAAATTACCTCCTTCTTAAAAAAGACTACGGTTAGCAATAGCAATACTGAAGGGTCAATATCTTAGTTTTAATAATTGTCTACCCTCATCAAAACTCCCCAAGGTGAACTGGAACGGGTATAATTTCCGTTTGATGGGTTGTCCCCTGCTTAGTCAAATCTTTGGACTACCCTGGAGGTAACACCTGGAATATCAGTAAAAACGTCTGAGAAGTTACTCACACATTGAAGTAATTCATGTTTCTTATGGTCATCCAAAGACTCATTAATATTAATGTTTGTTGCACCCGAGTGGTCAAGAGTCACCAAGTCATGTAGTTCTCTGTCATAGTCTATGTTAGAGGTGTCATTTACACACACCTTACACTCCTCAGTTGTCTTATCAAGTTCGTGTGGAAAAACTAAGTCAAAGTCATTCAAATAGTTAACCGAATTTCTTCGGTAATATTTCTTAAGGATGTTGAAAGGTGAAAACCCCAAAGAGTCACTGGGAACTTCCCTCATGGCAAACAAAGCACAGGGTAGGTAACGATGCCACTCCTTAGGTATAAGGGAGCAAAGTTTCCTTAAAATGGACTTGAGAACCGAATGCTGGCGGTCAATCCTCCCATAACAGCTGGGATGATAGAGTGTGGTGAAGAGAGGCTTCACTCCCAGAAGTTGGTAGAGATGTTGCATTAAGTCAGATGTGAATTGTGTCCCACAGTCAGAAAAAATCTCTCTAGGAATGCCAACTCTGGAGAAGATGGACAAAAGGGCTTCAGCCACCTCTGTAGTAGTTATGGTCTTTAAAAGGGTATGGCTTCGGGGGAAACTCGAAGCATAATAAAACTAATGTTAATTTTATATCTATGCCCCCCAGATGAAAGTGGAGATAAAGGACCAACGATGTCAATAGCTACTCTTTCGAACGGTACCGTAAAGATTGGCATTTTGACCATAGGTACTCGCCTGGTACCTCGGGAGAATGACAGTTGGCAAACTTTACACGATCTACAATAGGGAGTGACATCTGAGGACATTTTGGGCCAAAAATAGGTTTCCCTAATTTTATTTAAGGTTTTACGATGCGAGAAAAAGTCTGGCCACTGGTAGGTCATGGCCATTTTAAGAACAGTCTCTCTGCATTGACTTGGAACTACTAAGATGGAATAGTCTATCTCATCTGAATTTAATATGAATACTGATTTATACAATAAATGGGATTAAATCTGGAGTATCTGAGAGAGTTAGAGCAAAGGAAGGGGTAGCAGTAATGTTGAATGATCAGTTATGGAAGGAGAAAAAGAATATGAATGTTTTAAATGCAAAAAATTATGTGGATTAAAGTAAAGGTTGGATGCGAGAAGTGGGTCATAATAAGCGTGTATGCACCGGAGAAGAGAGGAATGCAGAGGAGAAGAGAGGATTTTGGGAGATGTTAAGTGAATGTATAGGAACCTTTGAACCAAGTGAGAGAGTAATTGTGGTAGGGGGGCCTGAATGCTAAAGTAGGAGAAACTTTTAGAGAGGGTGTGGTAGGTAAGTTTGGGGTGCCAGGTGTAAATGATAATGGGAGCCCTTTGATTGAACTTTGTATAGAAAGGGGTTTAGTTATAGGTAATACATATTTTAAGAAAAAGAGGATAAATAAGTATACAAGATATGATGTAGGCAAAATGACAGTAGTTTGTTGGATTATGTATTGGTAGATAAAAACTGTTGAGTAGACTTCAGGATGTACATGTTTATAGAGGGCCACAGATATATCAGATCACTTTCTAGTTGTAGCTACACTAAGAGTAAAAGGTAGATGGGGTACAAGGAGAATAGAAGCATCAGGGAAGAGAGGTGAAGGTTTAAAACTAAAAGAGGGGGCATTTAGAGTAAGATATAAACACTATTTGGGGGATAATGGGCTAATGAGAGCA
>NW_026475704.1:0-10512 GCF_026875155.1 Cherax quadricarinatus
TTTACTCTGCTTTACACACCCCATCACTTTTCAAAAGCCTGAACTTACTAAATATATGAGACATACACTCATTGTGCCTACTACATATACAAAACATTAAACTCCAATATAAATCCTCCACTTAAATTACTCCTTGATAGCTACAACAGAATGCACAGTCACAATACAAGGCATAAGGCTCTTTTTGACATTCTTTGTGTCAGTCTCTCACTATGCAAAAATACAATGCATATAAATGGCCCAAAGATCTGGAATTCACTACCTGAATTGATACAGGATCCCCTGACTACTTATAAATTTAGGACTATGCTTATAAATCATCTCACATCTCAATACTAACCAAACCAACCAAAACAAATAATCAGTTTGAAGCAACTCTCCCAAATATTATATTATATGACCTCTAGTCTGTTAAACATTTGCCAATCCATGAAATATTACTGTTTGAACCATGATTTGTAATATTGTTTTTATTATGTACAACTTCAAGATTATTATTCTTATAAACGTCCACCTGGACTACCTCGCATTAGTATTAAGATTAAAGATTTTAATACAAGTTAACCACTATTATCTTGTGTAAATTTAAGTAGTTATTATGTAGGGTATGTAAAAGAAGGAAATTGAAAGTGAATATAGGAAAGAATAAGGTGACGAGGATAAAAAATTTAGGTAATGAAAGACTGGATATCAGATTGGAGGGAGAGAGTATGGAGGAGGTGAATGTATTCAGATATTTGGGAGTGGATATGTCAGCAGATAGGTCTATGAAAGATGAGGTGAATCACAGAATTGACTAGAGGTAAAAGATGAGTGGTGCACTGAGGAGTCTGTGGAAACAAAGAACTTTGTCCGTGGAAGCAAAGAGGGGAATGTATGAGAGAATAGTTATACCAACACTTTTATATGGGTGCAAAGCATGGGTGGTGAATGTTGCAATAAGGAGAATGCTGGAGTCAGTGGAGATGTCGTGCTGTTGGAGTGTGAACAGGGTAATATTTGTGAAGGATTCAGGGAAACCAGCTGGCCGGACTTGAGTCCTGGAGATGGGAAGTTCAGTGCCTGCACTCTGGAGGAGGGGTGTTTTTGTTGCAGTTTTATAACTGCAGTGTAAGCACGCCTCTGGCAAGACAGTGATGGAGTGAATGATGGTGAAAGTTTTTGTTTTTCAGGCCACCCTACCTTGGTGGGAAATGGCTACTGTATTAATAAAATATAAAATATGTACTAGGATTAGTCTGCCCAAAATGCCCCGGCATGATAGTGGCTTTCTTTGTACTTAGTAAACCAAAATTGTAATTACACATTGTAGCCTTTACAAAGAAATAAAGTCTTTAATCGTTTTTCTTTAAACATTTTCATCTTCAGCATTCAGCATATCCATTTTTTGTAATTCATCCTGGCCTCCATGCTCTCTTGGACCCAGGTCCAGGACGAACTTAAGCTTGTTCTGAATGATTTGAGCAAGAATAATCTATATGCCATTGTATAAGAGCTAGACATAGGGACCAGTGAGCCTCAGTAGGTAGACACTGTGCCAGTCTCTATGGGGCTTTAGCCTGGCATTGGCATTTTTTACTACACTGTTCCCTATCAGTTCTGCCATGACATGCTTGGTCAAAAAGATCCCAGATATTTCACTGAAGATACTGAAGTGGTGTATTATGTCAGTATGTACATGTGTTCTATTGTATTATGCAGCATGTAGCCATGCTTATGTTCTTATGTTTTGTTGTATTAGGCAGTATGTAGTTGTGTTCTGTTATATTATGCAGTATGTAGCTGTGTTCTATTGTATTATGCAGTATGTACTGTGTTTTGTTGTATTATCATTATGTGGCTGTGTTTGTAGATCTTTGTTACTGCAGGCAAGCAGCAACAAATGACTCATAGCTTAGTGGTGGAACATTTGACTCAAGGATATATGGAAGTACTGGTTTGGCAATAGAGTTGTAAATGAGTAGAAGAAACTCCCAGATAGCATTATTGTTGCAAAAATGTTGTTTAGCTTTAAACCTTCAGGTCGACAGCCCTCTCAGAAACTTGTTCTCAGGGTCGGCCAATTTCAAAAAAAAAAAAAAAAAAAAAAATATTATGAAAAGATAGAGAATCTTTTCCCGATCATAATGACACCAAAAGTATGAAATTTGATGGAAAACTTACAGAATTATGTTCTCGCGAAGTTAGTGGTCTCAACGATGTTTACGCATCTGCGATTTTGCCCACTTTGAGCCCTATTTTCAGCCAATTCCAGTGTATTTGTTGACACAAATCATAACTGTTTCGCTAGAACTCCATTTTTTCTATCGAATGAGCACAAGAAACCACTCATTTACTGATTTCAACTATTCAATACAGTGGTCAGAATTTAGCAATTTTGCCAATTTCACACAAATTTCAAAAGATGCCAATTTCCGAATAGGGTCCAGAATAAACAAGAAAGACATTCCTGGCACTAAAATAACATTTCCTCTGTTCATTAGTCACATCCCCATGCCCCTCTTACATTCTTTTACTTTCCACTTGAATTTTATTCTCACAAAAAAATAAAGATTTACTGTTATGCAGACTACTGCATTGGTGTAGAAATGGTATAAATATTATCAGCGCACTTTTGAAAGAAATTAGACTCACCAGTTGACATGTATTGGACACATAGCATGATTTGTTTACTTTTGAACTTTGGTAAAAATCGAACATTTCTGCTAACTTTGGAGCGCAATTTCAAGGTAGTTTTCTTTGTAAAACCAGTCAAACTCACCTCAATTTCTGTAATATGTCTTCCATTCTATGAAATGAGACCAGGAAAACTAGAATACAACAATAAATACCATACAAAAATACAGTGCAAAGTCGCTGTTTTAATCCAAAAACACGGTCAAAGTTTTTTTTTCTCATTACGCACTGTGTGCTGCAGGATTTTTTTTTTATACTGTGCACACTGACCACATAGACCCATTCTTTCACATGTAGGCCTACCAGCTTTCTCTCACTAGATTTGAGGGCACCAGAATTTAGGCGTACTAGTACGTCAAAAACCCCAGTGCGTAAGCCGTACTAGTACGGCCGAAACCCTGAAAGGGTTAAAGGCAGGTTAAACAGGTACATTAGTGGGTGTGAGTTAGACCTGCCTAACATGGGCCAGTAGGCCTGCCTGGCCTGCTAGAGTATTCCTTTGTTTCCATATTCAGTTGCGAGGATCCAGGTTTACACCCTGGAGGGGATGTATGTGAAAGTCTTGTAACACCTGGTGCCGCTGTTCCACATCCTGTGGAAGAGGTTCTACTACATAAGTAAAACATTTCAACAGTGAAGATTCCCAACAGTGAAGATACTGTTCACAGGTGTCTCACTCATCAACTTGTTGGTATTTTATACCATTTTCAACATAAGATGGAAACAAGCCATAATGTTTGGCTTTCTTGGGATACTGTAGGTTAATAATCCCCTGGGTTTAGTAAACCAATAACAGTCAGCTTTAAAATGTCATTGTCACAATGGATGTAGAACTAGTGGCCAGCACTGTTGGCTATATACCAACACTGTCTTAATTTACCTAACTTTAACCTAATTAAAGGGTATTTGCTTAACCCTTTGACTGTCGCAGGCCCCTTTCTGAAACTGTCATTCTATGTCGATAAATTTTTGAAAAAAAAAAAAAAATAATTTTTTCTTATGAAATGATAGAGAATCTTTTCCCGATGGTAATGACACCAAAAGTATGAAATTTGGTCGAAAACTCACGGAATTACGCTCCCGCGAGGTTAGCAGTCTCGGCGACATATACGTATCGGCAATTTCGGCGACTTTGAGCCCTGTTTATAGCCAATTCCATTGTTCCAGTCAACCAAACTCATAGCTATTTCTTTAGAACTCCATTTTATCTATCAGTTGAGTACAAGAAACCGCCCATTTACCGATTTGAACTACCCAATAAAGTGGTCAGAAATTGGCAATTTGGCCAATTTCACACAAATTAAAAAAGATGCCAATTTCAAAATAGGGTCCAGAATAAACAATGTAGACATTCTTGGCACTAAAATAACATATCCTCTGTTCATTAGTCATGTCTCTAGGCCCCTCTTATATTACTATTGCTTTCTATTTTGATTTTTTATTCATACAAAAAAATACAAAATTTACTGTTATGCAGACTACTGCATTATTGTAAAAATGGTATAAATAATATAAGTTGCACTAATGAAAGAATATTAGACTCCCAGTTTGACGTGTATTGGACTTGTGGTGTGATTTGCTTACTCCTGAACATTGGTAAAAATTGAACATTTCCGCTACTTTGAGCTCAATTTCAAGGTCGTTTTCATCGTGAAAGTAATCAAAATCATCTCTATTTCTGTAATATGTTTTCCATTTTATCACTTGAGACCATGAAAATGAGAATACAACGATAAATACTGTACAAAAATACACCTCAAAGTCGGCGTTTTAATCCAAAAAAACGGTCAGGTTTTTTTTTTTCTCATTACGCACTGCGTGCTGCAGGAATTTTTTTATGCGTGCACTGACCACACATACCCATTCTCTCATATGTGGGCCTACCAGCTTTCTCCCACTAGATTTGAAGCTGCTAGAATTTACACGTATTAATATGTCAGAAACAGTGGCGCGAAAGACGTATATATACGGCGTAAACAGTCAAAGGGTTAAAAACAGAATTAGAACACCTAGATAAATCTGCATCTTGCCATGTTGGATTCAGCATTATTATACACTTGTGACAGTAGTGGACTATTGAGTCACATCTACTCTGGAAGTAGTGACAATAATATGATTTTTCATGAAAGTGGTAAATGCAGTGTATTTATATAATGTAGACAAATTTAAGATTCTAATCCTGGAAGAATATGATAACACTGGTTTTTATAACATGCCTGTTTGAGAGCTCAACATTGGCTACCATTCACTGTTCATTTCCTGTCAGCAGGTTGTTGCATCCACCAGCCCTCATACCTTACCTTTTCTTTTGATGTTTGAGAGTTTTCTTATATAGCCCTGCTCTGGGCCAGGTTATTGCTTCTGGCAGCCTGCTGACCCACTTATCTCTTGCAGCCTGGTTCAGTGAATTGGCTGATCTGATTGATGCTGCAAGTACTGCTCTGGTTTCCTTTTAAAGCCTTCTGAATGGAAAGGAAACTTAGTTATGCTTACATGAAATCTGTTGTCAACAGCAGTAACAACCTGGTTGATCAGGCCCTGATCCACTGCGAGGCCTGGTCTGTGACCAGGCCGGGGGGGCGTTGACCCCAGAAACCCTTTCTGGGTATACTCCAGGTAACAATACATGAGTGTCTTTAATAAAACTAATGTATTGCTTATTCTTCCTTCTTCTATACTGCCGTGTATCCAAAACATTGCTGGGACCTATAAATACTTGTATATATTCTTAGACAATAGTAAATGACCAAGGCAGGTGTAAATGTCCACCTGTCAATGTGTTGTGAGAATTGAGTACAATTTCAGTGCCTAATATTAGTGTCAGAACAAATATTGGTTGTGAAATGCCAAGAACTACAATAAATTGTCATTATCAGAACAAAAATTATATAAAATAATATAGAAATGAGAAAAAATGGTATATCGGCAACACTTCCTCAAGTGCAGGACTCGATGTTGCTGTCAGGTGAGCATTAACCCTTTGACTGTTTCAGGCCCCTCTCTGAAACTGTCATTCTATGTCACTCAATTTTTGAAAAAAAACAAAATTATTTTTTCTTATGAAATGATAGAGAATCTTTTCCCGATGGTAATGACACCAAAAGTTCGAAATTTGGTCGAAAACTCGTGGAGTTATGCTCCCGCGAAGTTAGCGGTCTCGCGACATATGCGTATCGGCGATTTCGCCGACTTTGAGGCCCTATTTTCTGCCAATTCCTTTTGTTTCCATTTGACCAACTCTAGCTATTTCTTTAGAACTCCATTTTATCTATCAGCTGAGTACAAGAAACCTCCCATTTACTAATTTGGGACTGCCCAATATGGTGGCCCAGAAATTGGCAATTTGGCCAATTTCACACAAACTAAAAAAGATTCAATTTCAAAATAGGGTCCAGAATAAACAAGGTAGACATCGTGGCACTAAAATAAAATATGCTCTGTTCATTAGTCACATCCTAGGCCCTCTTTTATTATTATTGCTTTCTATTTTGATTTTTTATTCATACAAAAAAAATACAAAATTACTGTTATGCAGACTACTGCATTACTGAAAAAATGGTATAAAAAAATATCAGTGCACTAGTGAAAGAATATTAGACTCCCCAGTTGACGTGTATTGGACGTGTGGGTGATTTATTTACTCCTGAACATTGGGAAAAATCGAACATTTTCCCCTACTTTAGCTCATTTTTAAGGGCGTTTTTATTGTCAAAAATAATGAAAATCATTTTCTATTTCTGTAATATGTTTTCCGTTTTATCACCTAAGACCTGAAAACGCGAATACAACGATAAATACTATAAAGAAAATACACTCAAAGTCGGCGTTTTATTCAAAAAAAACGATCAGAATTTTTTTTTTCTCATTACGCAATGGTGCTGCAGGATTTTTTTTATGTGGTGCACACTGACCACACAGACCCATTCTCTCACATGTGGGCCTACCAGCTTTTTCCCGCTTGATTTGAAGCTGCTAGAATTATTGAGTATATATACGTCGAAACATTGGCTCATAAGACTATTTATAAAGTCCCAAACAGTCAATGGGTTAAGTGCCAACTTTGCAGCCTCATATCTCAGTAAGTAAATGACACTAATTTTTTATTTTAATCCTATAGCACTTTGAAAAATTTTTTTTAATAAAAAAAAAACGATTTTTTTATTTTTCAAAATTCCGGGTCACTAGGGTAGAGAACATATATATACGTTTGGACTGTTAGGGGTTAAGGACTTCTTAAGAACTAGACAGCTTATTAAGTAGGATTTCTTATACCTGGAGTATGCCTAAAAGGTTTTGGGGGATAAAGGCCCCCAACACCTGGTCTGTGACCGGGCCCTGGGGGGATCAGGTTTTGATCAACCAGCTGTACGCGGTTGCATGCAACCACTATGAACACAGCCCACTGACGGGACTGATTTAGTGCCTGTCCAATTCCTTCTTGAAGACAGCCAGGAGTCTATGGGAACCCCCTTTGTAGCGGAGGGATTGAACAATCTTGGGCCCCTGACACCCATTTGTGTCTCTTATGTACTCATGGCCCCCGTTTTTTTATTGGGGGATGTTGCATCTCCTGCTCAGTCCCTTTTTCCTTTTAAAGGGGGTATTTTTTTTGCCAAATATGGAACTAGTCCCCCTAGGATTTTCCAAAAGTAACATATACCTATTATCATTATTTTCTCGCCGCATTCCAGGGGAAACAGATAATCCTTCAACGTCCAAATTTTGATCAGTTTTTTGGGGTTTGCCTCGACCCTTTAAATTTTCCCATAAAAAGCAGTAAAAAAAAAGATCACATTGGGGCACTAGCGAGCGAACGAGATCTATTTTTTAACAGTTTAAGGGGTTTAATGACTTTAACCATATTTAGGTACTTTTTTTATATTTATGTGTGCGTGAAAGTTTTCTGTATATTTTCCAGGGCCAATTTCACCTGCCTTAAAGGGGGCCCTTAGTGATAGCAATATTCCACCTAGAGAAACAAAAATTGAAGAGAACCCTCATGGATTTGGAAACTTATTAACTTTAGTAAAATGTGATCTCACATGTTATATTCAATGTGCCATGTTCTAAAAGCATATTTTCCCCCCAATATCATCACATTTTTTGAAGCAAAGTCGCTTCAAAACGAGCTATGAAGATTCCAAGGCAGCGGGGATAAAGGTGTACAAGTATTTTTCACGGGATAGATCAAGTGTGGTCTGCTAAACACACAGCTGTTGACTCGGGTTGACAAGAGAAATTGAAGACAAGTTTGGGGCTATGTAAAAAAAGCCGGGCATAAAAATTTGGGGCTGAAAAGGTAAGCAACTATTATTATTTTTTTATTATTGGAAAGGGAAATCGGGTTTTCGATCTGAGAAAAAAGGCATTCCTTTTAAAAGAAAAAGGTAAAACAGAGCAAAATATTACAGAATACAGTATGCATGGAAATACGTAATTTCATCAGGTAAAAAAAAAAATGGATAAATAAAACATATTTTAAAATGAAACCCGTAAAACATGCTCAGAAACAAAATTTATGGCAGACCATATGGAAAAAAGGGAAGCAATCTGTCTAAATGCAGTGCTGGCAGATGGTTGTGGATGGATAAACAGGGATAAATTTAAATGGAAATAAGACTTAATGTACAGTAATAAGTTATTTATGCACAGGACACATAAAACATAAGAAAAAAGGGAAAACTGCAACAGGCCTCTGACCCATGTGGAGCAGGGCCATGTCCCCCCCCCCCCAGATTAACCAAGAACCCCCCCCCCTGGGTTACCAATGACCCACCCATCCCGATCTCTCCACTCAAGATGGGGCACGCACAGACCCCCACAACTATCAGGTCCAACTCACACCCACCCACACCCACTCATGTATTTATCTAACCTATTTTTAAAACTACACAACGTTTTAGCCTGAATAACTGTACTCGGGAGTTTGTTCCACTCATGCACAACTCTATTACCAAACCAGTGCTTTCCTATATCCTTTCTGAATCTGAATTTTTCAAACTTGAAACCATTGCTTCGAGTCCTGACTTAAGTACAGTGGTACCCCGAGTTTCGTACAGCTCTCAACTCGAACAATTATGTAAGTGTATTTTTGTAAGTGCTTTTGTAAGTGTATTTTTGGGGGTCTGAAACGGACTAATCTAATTTATATTATTCCTTATGAGAACAAATTCGTTCGGTAACGGCACTCGAACGGCCTTCTGGAATGAATTGTGGCTGAAACTCGGGGTACCACTGTACAGTTATCATACATAGTGTAAATTACCTAGTATAACCCATAAAAGTTAAAGTGACTTGTTTCCATTAAGGTCCTTGTGATATCATATTATTTAAACCTTAAAGATAAAACAGTTATGTATTAAACGTGTATTATATTTAGGATTTTTTCAGAGAAACTCAGTGTGAATAGCCGAAACAAAATTTTTCAGTAAAATATCCTAATATATCCCATGTATCTTATTTAACTTATAATTGTATAGTTGTGTTAATGATGCTGAATCCTGAGATAACAGTCATTTACTGTGTCAAATAAAGCCATCACTCAGGTAACCAAACAAGTTTCTGTAGGTGCCTGATTGGTTGGGTTGTGAAAGGTATGAGGGTTTGTTGGGGCAGAAACAACAACAGCCTGATTGACTATAGGTAAATTGCCACTGTAGTACAGTACTGTAGTGATAACTGGATGACGAAATTTGAACATTGTATAGGATAATGTTGTGTCAAAATATGCACAATTTTTTGTGGTATAAACCTTGGTAATAAATACCGACAAGTTGGTTTAGAAAGACACGTAAGCAAACACTATGACATATTTATTAGAAAACGTTTCGGTCCCTTATATGGTCCCATATATGGCAAGCCCAAGCCAGGTACTGGAAATAAGTCACTTTGACTTTTCTGGGTTATCCCAGGTTCTCTATACATACACTGATATGTATGATAATCTATGTAACTGTATTTGTGTATACCTTAATACACTTATTTACTTCTAGTCTGTCAACTGAGTACAAGAAACTGCCCATTCACTTATTTCAACTACCCAATAAAGTGGTCAGAAATTGGCAGTTTGGCCGATTTTTACACAAATTTCAACAGATGCCAATTTTCAAATAGGGTCCAGAATAAACAATGCAGATATTCCTGGCACTAAAATAACATTTTCTCTGTTTATTAGTCACGGCTGCAGGCCCCTCTTGCTTACCATTTGGAATTTTTATTCACAAAAAAATAGAAGATTTACTGTTATGCAGACTGCTGCATTATTGTAATAATTGTATAAATAATGTCAACCCATTCTTGACTGGCAGGCGGACAGGTATTGGATGGTGACGTCATTTGTTTACTCTTGAGATTCGCTAAAGAATAGAACATTTTCGCTACTGTGAGCGCAATTTCATGGTACTTTTCGTCATGAAAGCAATCAAAATCATATCTATTTCTGTAATATATCTTTCATTCCATCAAATGAGACTGAAAAAATGAGAATACAAAATAAAAACATACAAAAATATAAACCCCTAAGTGGGCCCCTAATGGCTGAGAAATGACTCCGCTATTTATGGTCTGATTTCTTACATTTTTCGTCTATGTTAAGAAGTATCTTTCCATCATACATTGCCCAAGTTTGAAAAAGATAACCCAACAAACAACTGAGAAAATGATAATAATATAATAATAAAATAATAATAATAATAAAAAAACTTTTTTTCTACACGTAAATGTAAAGGGGAAAAAGGCCTAGCGACATCAGTGACATACTACTGTATAGAAAGCAGCTTGTTTATGCGAGTATTTCAAGAAAAAAAGGTCTGCCCAGGGTAAAACCACACTAGTTGG
>NW_026475705.1:0-2500 GCF_026875155.1 Cherax quadricarinatus
GAAAAGATGCAATAAAACCCCCCCCCTCTCTTCTGTTTTTACTTCTTTATTTTACATAAAACTCCAAAGGGTTTGGGGCACAGGATTTGCCTTCCATGAATCCGTGCTGGTTGGCGTTATCCTTTTCCATTCCAGGTGTTCCACCACTCTCCTCCTGATAATCTTCTCCATAACTTTGCATACCATACACGTCAATGACACAGGTCTATAGTTTAGTGTCTCTTTCCTGTCTCCTTTTTTAAAAATGGGAACTACATTTGCCGTCTTCCATACCTCAGGTAGTTGCCCAGTTTCCAGGGACGTGTTGAAGACTGAGGCAAGTGGCACGCACAGCATGTCCGCTCCCTCTCTAAGGACCCACGGGGAGATGTCCAGCCCCATTGCCTCTGAGGTATCGATGTCCCTTAGCAGTTTCTTCACCTCCTCCTCATCTGAATGTATGTCATCCAACACTTGTTGGTATATTCCTTGCTGGTGTCTCCATCTGGTCTGTCCCCCGAGAGTCCTTCCTGTCTCCACTGTAAATACTTCCTTGAATCTCATGTTGAGCTCCTCGCATTTATCTTGATCGTTTCTTGTGAGTTCTCCACCTTCTTTCCTCAGCCTGATCACCTGGTCTTTGACTGTTGTTTTCCTCCTAATGTGGCTATACAGCAGTTTCGGGTCAGATTTGACTATAGATGCTATATCGTTTTCGTACTGTCGCTGGGCCTCCCTCCTTATCTGTGCGTACTCGTTTCTGGCTCTTCTATTAATCTCCTTATTTTCCTGTGTCCTTTGCCTCCTGTACCTTTTCCATTCTCTGGTGCACTTAGTTTTTGCCTCCCTACACCTTCGGGTAAACCAAGGACTCGCTTTGGTCTTCCTATTATTTCTGTTTTCCTTGGGAACAAACCTTTCCTCTGCCTCCTTGCACTTTGTTGCTACATATTCCATCATCTCGTTTACTGATTTTTCTACCAGTTCTCTGTCCCACTGAACCTGCTGCAGGAAGTTCCTCATACCTGTGTAGTCCCCCCTTTTACAGTTTGGCGTTTCCCATTCAATTCCTGTTGCCTTCTCCACTTGTAACTCTGCTATGTAATCAAAACTCAGAACCACGTGAACGCTAGCTCCAAGGGGCCTCTCGTAAGTGATGTCCTCAATTTCTGAACTGCTCAGGGTGAACACAAGATCTAGTCTTGCTGGCTCATCCTCTTCTCTCTCTCTGGTAGTGTCCCTGACATGTTGATGCATGAAGTTTTCCAGTACCACATCCATCATCTTGGCTCTCTACGTTTCGGGACCCCCATGTGGCTCCAGGTTTTCCCAGTCGATCTCCCTGTGGTTGAAATCGCCCGTTGTGTGTGTGTGTGTGTACTCACCTAGTTGTACTCACCTAGTTGAGGTTGCGGGGGTCGAGTCCGAGCTCCTGGCCCCGCCTCTTCACTGATCGCTACTAGGTCACTCTCCCTGAGCCGTGAGCTTTATCGTACCTCTGCTTAAAGCTATGTATGGATCCTGCCTCCACTACATCGCTTCCCAAACTATTCCACTTACTGACTACTCTGTGGCTGAAGAAATACTTCCTAACATCCCTGTGATTCATCTGTGTCTTTAGCTTCCAACTGTGTCCCCTTGTTACTGTGTCCAATCTCTGGAACATCCTGTTTTTGTCCACCTTGTCAATTCCTCTCAGTATTTTGTATGTCGTTATCATGTCCCCCCTATCTCTCCTGTCCTCCAGTGTCGTCAGGTTGATTTCCCTTAACCTCTCCTCGTAGGACATACCTCTTAGCTCTGGGACTAGTCTTGTTGCAAACCTTTGCACTTTCTCTAGTTTCTTTACGTGCTTGGCTAGGTGTGGGTTCCAAACTGGTGCCGCATACTCCAATATGGGCCTAACGTATACGGTGTACAGGGTCCTGAACGATTCCTTATTAAGATGTCGGAATGCTGTTCTGAGGTTTGCTAGGCGCCCATATGCTGCAGCAGTTATTTGGTTGATGTGCGCTTCAGGAGATGTGCCTGGTGTTATACTCACCCCCAAAATCTTTTTCCTTGAGTGAGGTTTGTAGTCTCTGACCCCCTAGACTGTACTCCGTTTGCGGCCTTCTTTGCCCTTCCCCAATCTTCATGACTTTGCACTTGGTGGGATTGAACTCCAGGAGCCAATTGCTGGACCAGTTCTGCAGCCTGTCCAGATCCCTTTGTAGTTCTGCCTGGTCTTCGATCGAGTGTATTCTTCTCATCAACTTCACGTCATCTGCAAACAGGGACACCTCAGAGTCTATTCCTTCCGTCATGTCGTTCACAAATACCAAAACAGCACTGGTCCTAGGACTGACCCCTGCGGGACCCCGCTGGTCACAGGTGCCCACTCTGACACCTCGCCACGTACCATGACTCGCTGCTGTCTTCCTGACAAGTATTCCCTGATCCATTGTAGTGCCTTCCCTGTTATCCCTGCTTGGTCCTCCAGTTTTTGCACCAATCTCTTGTGTGGAACTGTGTCAAACGC
>NW_026475705.1:7500-10000 GCF_026875155.1 Cherax quadricarinatus
TTGGATGTCCTGGCCCTAAGCGAAACAAAGCTGAAGGGGGTAGGGGAGTTTCGGTGGGGGGAAATAAATGGGATTAAATCTGGAGTATCTGAGAGAGTTAGATCAAAGGAAGGGGTAGCAGTAATGTTGAATGATCAGTTATGGAAGGAGAAAAGAGAATATGAATGTGTAAATGCAAGAATTATGTGGATTAAAGTAAAGGTTGGATGCGAGAAGTGGGTCATAATAAGCGTGTATGCACCTGGAGAAGAGAGGAATGCAGAGGAGAGAGAGAGATTTTGGGAGATGTTAAGTGAGTGTATAGGAGCCTTTGAACCAAGTGAGAGAGTAATTGTGGTAGGGGACCTGAATGCTAAAGTAGGAGAAACTTTTAGAGAGGGTGTGGTAGGTAAGTTTGGGGTGCCAGGTGTAAATGATAATGGGAGTCCTTTGATTGAACTTTGTATAGAAAGGGTTTAGTTATAGGTAATACATATTTTAAGAAAAAGAGGATAAATAAGTATACAAGATATGATGTAGGGCGAAATGACAGTAGTTTGTTGGATTATGTATTGGTAGATAAAAGACTGTTGAGTAGACTTCAGGATGTACATGTTTATAGAGGGGCCACAGATATATCAGATCACTTTCTAGTTGTAGCTACACTGTGAGTAAAAGGTAGATGGGATACAAGGAGAATAGAAGCATCAGGGAAGAGAGAGGTGAAGGTTTATAAACTAAAAGAGGAGGCAGTTAGGGAAAGATATAAACAGCTATTGGAGGATAGATGGGCTAATGAGAGCATAGACAATGGGGTCGAAGAGGTATGAGGTAGCTTTAAAAATGTAGTGTTAGAGTGTTCAGCAGAAGTTTGTGGTTACAGGAAAAGTGGTGCGGGAGGGAAGAGGAGCGATTGGTGGAATGATAATGTAAAGAGAGTAGTAAGGGAGAAAAAGTTAGCATATGAGAAGTTTTTACAAAGTAGAAGTGATGCAAGGAGGGAAGAGTATATGGAGAAAAAGAGAGAGGTTAAGAGAGTGGTGAAGCAATGTAAAAAGAGAGCAAATGAGAGAGTGGGTGAGATGTTATCAACAAATTTTGTTGAAAATAAGAAAAAGTTTTGGAGTGAGATTAACAAGTTAAGGAAGCCTACAGAACAAATGGATTTGTCAGTTAAAAAAATAGGAGAGGAGAGTTATTAAATGGAGAGTTAGAGGTATTGGGAAGATGGAGGGAATATTTTGAGGAATTGTTAAATGTTGATGAAGATAGGGAAGCTGTGATTTCGTGTATAGGGCAAGGAGGAACAACATCTTGTAGGAGTGAGGAAGAGCCAGTTGTGAGTGTGGGGGGAAATTCGTGAGGCAGTAGGTAAAATGAAAGGGGGTAAGGCAGCCGGGATTGATGGGATAAAGATAGAAATGTTAAAAACAGGTGGGGATATAGTTTTGGAGTGGTTGGTGCAATTATTTAAAAAATGTATGGAAGAGGGTAAGGTACCTAGGGATTGGGCAGAGAGCATGCATAGTCCCTTTGTATAAAGGCAAAGGGACAAAAGAGAGTGCAAAAAAATTTTAGGGGGATAAGTCTGTTGAGTATACCTGGTAAAGTGTATGGTTGAGTTATTATTGAAAGAATTAAAAGGAAGACAGAGAAAAGGATAGCAGATGAACAAGGAGGCTTTAGGAAAGGTAGGGGGTGTGTGGACCAGGTGATTACAGTGAAACATATAAGTGAACAGTATTTAGATAAGGCTAAAGAGGTCTTTGTGGCATTTAATGGATTTGGAAAGGCGTATGACAGGGTGGATAGGGGGGCAATGTGGCAGATGTTGCAGGTGTATGGTGTAGGAGGTAGGTTACTGAAAGCAGTGAAGAGTTTTTACGAGGATAGTGAGGCTCAAGTTAGAGTACATAGGAAAGAGGGAAATTATTTCCCAGTAAAAGTAGGCCTTAGACGAGGATGTGTGATGTCACCGTGGGTTTTTTACATATTTATAGATGGGGTTGTAAGAGAAGTAAATGCGAGGGTCTTGACAAGAGGCGTGGAGTTAAAAGATAAAGAATCACACATAAAGTGGGAGTTTGTCACAGTTGCTCTTTGCTGATGACACTGTGCTCTTGGGAGATTCTGAAGAGAAGTTGCAGAGATTGGTGGATGAATTTAGTAGGGTGTGCAAAAGAAGAAAATTAAAAGTGAATACAGGAAAGAGTAAGGTTATGAGGATAACAAAAATATTAGGTGATGAAAGATTGGATATCAGATTGGAGGGAGAGAGTATGGAGGAGGTGAATGTATTCAGATATTTGGGAGTGGACGTGTCAGCGGATGGGTCTATGAAGGATGAGGTGAATCATAGAATTGATGAGGGGAAAAGGGTGAGTGGTGCACTTAGGAGTCTGTGGAGACAAAGAATTTTGTCCTTGGAGGCAAAGAGGGGAATGTATGAGAGTATAGTTTTACCAACACTCTTATATGGGTGTGAAGCATGGGTGATGAATGTTGCAGCGAGGAGAATGCT
>NW_026475707.1:0-10642 GCF_026875155.1 Cherax quadricarinatus
CGACGGGCCCTCTCAGAAACTCGTTCTCAGGGTCGGCCAAATTTAAAAAAAAAAAATTATTTTTCTTATGAAAAGATAGAGAATCTTTCCCCCGATCATGATGACACCAAAATTATGTGATTTGATGGAAAACTTACGGAATTATGCCTCCGCGAAGTTAGCGGTCACTACGATGTTTACGCATCGGCGATTTTGCCTAATTTGAGCCCCATTTTCGGCCAATTCCTCTGTACTAGTCGACAAAAAACATGAATATTTCGCTAGAACTACGTTTTTTCTATGAATTGAGTGCAAGAAACCACCTATTTACCATTTTCAACTATCCAATACAGTGGTCAGAATTAGCAATTTTGCCCAATTTCACACAATTTCAAAAAATGCCAATTTCCGAATAGGGTCCAGAACAAACAAGAAATACATTCCTGGCACTAAAATGACATTTCTTCTGTTCATTAGTCATGTCTCAAGGCCCCTCTTACATTCTTTTGCTTTCCACTTTGAATTTTTATTCTCACAAAAAAATAGAAGATTTACTGTTATGCAGACTACTGCATTAGTGTAAAAAATGATATAAAATCATATTGGCGCACTTGCAAAAGAATGTTAGACTCACCAGTTGACGTGTATTGGAAGCTTGGCATGATTTGTTTACTTTTGAACTTTGGTAAAAATCGAACATTTCTCCTACTTTGAGCTCAAGTTCAAGGTACTTTTCATTGTAAAACCAGTGAAAATTATCTAAATTTCTGTGATATGCATTCAATTCTATAAAATGAGACCAAGAAAACTAGAATACAACAATAAATACCATACGAAAATACAGAGCAAAGTCGCTGTTTTGTGCCAAAAAAACGGTGAAAGTTTTTTTTTTTCTCATTATGCACTGTTTGCTGCAGGATTTTTTTTATACTGTGCACACTGACCACATAGACCCATTCTTTCATATGGAGGCCTACCAGCCTTTTCCCGCGAGATTTGACTGCGCTAGAATTTATACGTACTAGTACGTTAAAAACCCCTGTGCGTAAGACGTACTAGTATGTCCAAAACCCTCAAAGGGTTAAACTCCAAATAAACCCTCCTCTTAAATTTCTCCTTGATAGTACAGTGGACCCCCGGTATTCGATGGCATCAGTATTCGATAAATCCGGTATTCGATGCATTTTAACGCATAAATTTTGCCTCAGTATCCAATTGAAAACCCAGTATTCGATACGATTCGTACGAGACGTGTCCACATGTGGCCTGAACTGCCCCGTGTATGCCAGTGTTTACTAGCCAGCCAGTGTGCGTGCATCTAAGGATACATTCGGACTTCCATATTATCACTTTTTTTGGCTTGTTTCGCAAAATAATTCACCAGGGCCCCAAGAAAGCTTCAGTGCCAACCCGTGGTAAAAAAGTGAGAATTAGTAGGGAAATTAAGAAAGATTTTAAAAAGGTTTGGGGGGCTAACCCTGAGAAGCCTATCCATTGTGGAATCCATTTGCCTACTTCAAAATTAAGGGAAATGTGTGCACATGGGTTGAACTGAAAACCCTTTTAAAGGAAAAAAACACCCTAACACAATTTTGCAAGCCATGCTGTGACATTAAATAAACAATTTTTGTGGTCCTTTTAGACAAACGAAAGAACGAGGTCAGAGCTCATGGACAATTTTTTTGCGACAGGGTCCAGTGACTCTAAAGCTGGCCTAGGGGCTTTAAAAAGAAGAAGGAATAACCCCGGAAAAGGACTTGCACCCTCAATCCTAATGGAAGGGGTTCCCCTTCAAAAACACAACACCATCCACATTCTCCCCTCTTCCCATCCCAAAAATCACACCAGATCTTCATTAAAGGAAGTGTAAATTTTTCTATGTTATTACTATTGTTATTGTTGTTACTGAAATTATTCTATTGCAAAAATTAATATTTCTGTGGTAAAATATTTTTTTCATATTTTTTGGGTTCTTGCCGGATTAATTTGTTTTCCATTTTTATCGGAAAATTGATTCGCTCTTCGATATTTTCGGTATTCGAGACTCTCAGGAACGGATTAATACGAATACCGGAGGCCCACTGTACAACAGAATGACAAGGCACAAAGCATTTTCGACATACCTCAGTTAGTCTCACATTAGCAAAAATGCAATGCACGTAAAGGACCAACTCTGGAATTCACTACCTGAAACCAGAAAAGATCCCTTGACGCAAAAAACACAACTAAACTACACAACTTCTAATCGTAGAAACAACTCCCCCAAACATTTTAAGACCACTATCATTAAAACATCTGCTAATCTGCTAAACCATTATTTGTATTTTTTTTTTTATATGCCCTTCAAGATTTTTATTCTTTATAAACCCCACTTTTGACTACCTTGATTAGTATTTAAAATAAAATAAAAAATTATTAAAAAATAACCACTCCTACTTGTCTAGACTTTAAATAATTTTTAATATTAAGATTAGTTTGCCTGAAATGCCCCGGCATGATAGTGGGGTTTTTTTGTACTTAAAAATCAAAATTCTAATTACTGAAACCTTTTTCAAAAAAATTTTTATCTTTTTTTTTTTTTTTCTTTATCATAAAATAGTACCTGGGTGTTTAGTTGACTGTGGTGGGTCGCATCATGGGACAAAACTGACCTAAATGCTGTGCATAACAAGCGGCTTTCTACATAGTAGTATGTAACTGATGTCAGCAGGACTTATACCATATACAGTAGTAAATAAAGATTTTATTATTGCTATTATTATTATTATCACAGGATTGTACTGCATCGGTAAATGGTAGTGAAATTATGTTTAATCCAAGGAGAGGAATTCTGTGAAACAAGTGACCTTCACAGCATAAGATAATCCTACTTTGCAATTACCATTAGGGTCATTATATATTTATTATTTTAATCAAGGGGAAGAAATAAACCTGTAGGGGGTCATAAAGCACCTGGAAGTTCATTAAGTAGAGGTTTAATTCATAATGTTCTGGTAAGATCACAAGTTCAATAAGTTCAGTAAGTTCGGTAAGATCACAAGTTCAATAAGTTCAGTAATTCGGTAAGATCACAAGTTCAATAAGTTTCAGTAAGTTCGTAAGACACAAGTTCAATAAGTTCAGTAAGTATCGTAAGATCACAAGTTCATAAGTTCAGTAATCGGTAAGATCACAAGTTCAATAAGTTCAGTAAGTTTCGGTAAGATCACAAGTTCAATAAGTACATAAGTTCGTAAGACATAAATTCCATAAGTAAGTTTATTTAGGTACAGACCACATAATTACCAACTATATATTATTATGATCAAACAAAGCGCTAAACCTACTAAGGGTAATACAGCGCTGCAATACAGCATAAATTACCTAGGATAACCCCCCCAAAAAAGTGAAAGTGACTATTTCCATTGTGTTCCTTGGATCAAGAGCCGCTGACCGTCCTCCAGCACTTCCCTACAGGACAAGCGGTCATTATACAGCTCCATATTAACCTGTAAAGAACTATATTAACCTGTAAAGAACAAATATTAACCTGATAAAGAACTATATTAACCTGTAAAGAACTATATTAACCTGTAAAGCAACTATATAACCTGTAAAGAACCTATATTAACCTTAAAAACTATATTAACCTATAAAGAACTATATTAACCTATAAAGACTATATTAACCTATAAAGAACTATATTAACCTATAAAGAACTATATTAAACTATAAAGAACTATATTAACTTATAAAGAACTAATTAACCTTAAAGAACTATATTAACCTATAAAAAACTATATTAACTTATAAAGAACTATATTAACCTATAAAGAACTATATTAACCCTATAAAGAACTATATATCAACCTATAAAAACCTAGATTCATACCTATAAAGAACATATAATCTCACACCAATTAAGAACTCATATCCCCCACCACCTATAAACCTTACCTTACTTTATAAAACTAATCATTCACATAAACACCATAAAAACACAAACAAAATAAGTTCAGCAAGATACAAGTGTCTAGGAACCCCGGGTGGTCCACCACTACTAGTAACAACTTATAACACTAGTAACAACTTATAACTAGTAGTAACAACTTATAACTAGTCCAACAATGAACAAATTACTGTAAACACACCAAATAATAGTTTTGTGTGGTGTTAGTGATGTAATAAGTGAAGTTGAGTGTTTATCACCTGGTCCTCCTCTCACTCTATATTAATGACCTTTTATCTCATACAACACAAAATTTTACTTCATATTAACATATTTAAATGTAAAAAATTATTACTGTGTTTTACTTATTGGTAGTAATATTACTGCAGGTTTCAATAACATCAAAGTTGATAACAGTATTGTCCACGTCACTGGTAAACACACACGGTCCTGGGACCACTCACTCCCCTTTGTCCCGGTCTGTCATGGTCCCCTGCCATGGTCCGTGGACCATGACACGGTCCACCCACTCTCTTACAACACATGATCCATACAACGGGGCATAAGAAGATGAATACCATTCTTAATGAAGTTCAAGCAATTTGTAATCGCTAGGCCTCATAATATCTTCCTCTAAAACAAAGATATTAACAAGCAAACGACATCCCCCACCCATCTATTTGCAGGGTGAAATAATTAGCTACGTTAAAACTTACAGATATCTTGGTGTAGATGTACCCTTTAACAAATCCACTATACCACATTTTTATAATCAAAGGGGAAGCGCAAAACCCCGTAGGATTATACAGCGCCCGGGGGGGGGATGTGGAAGGCATTCAGGCTTAATTCGGGGAACGGAGCACATTTTCCAATTCCCTAAATCAAGAGCCCCTCACCAACATCAAGGAACCTTCCATGAGGGCACTATACCACAACTAAACAAGAAATGCAAAGCTAGGCTAAATGCTCTCAAAGCTTTTGCTGGCTACAATCCCAACTATGGTGCTAAAGTTGCTGGCTACAATCCCAACTATGGTGCTAATTTGTTGCTGGCTACAATCCCAACTATGGTGCTAATGTTGCTGGCTACAATCCCAACTATGATGCTAAAGTTGCTGGCTACAATCCCAACTATGGTGCTAATGTTGCTGGCTACAATCCCAACTATGTGCTAATGTGAGAATCGTGAGAATGATGTACATAGTCTATTTAGGTCCTTAATTGATTATGCTGCTCCCAATGTTGATATTAGCTAGAGAAAGTTTCTCTCCCGACCCTTGGAGTTAATGCAAAATAAGCTCCAGGATTATTCTTGGCTGTCCCAGATCTAAAAAATGTTCTTAACATGAGGAAATGAGCTTGGTATTTCTAGTATCAGTGATAGGATTGTTGAGATTAACACTGTACTCGGTAATAGAATGTTGAAAACGAACCAGACACTTTTCACAATAAATTTCTTACCAAGTGCCCTAGAGTAAATACACACAGATCAAAATGGATTGTGAAAACGTGTAATAACATTAAGTTTTATAACCTGCATAAAACTGGTATCACTGTAGGCAACAAGAGCATTTTCACCCCCTCCGTGGAAGATGTGTTTCATTTAATATCACATACCTGCAAGTCCCTCCCAAGAAGCCATTGCTAGCAATCCCTTTCCCTTAAATCTCTTGTTAGAGCAACTGCTGAAGAAGAAATTTCTCACCTAGCTGGTAGTAATAATTATCACAAGTTATATACACTGATGGATCTAAACAGGAGTCTTCTGGCAGGCTGCATCTGCTCTTGTTGCCCCCTCCCTAGTTAAAAACGATAATAAATTTGTTGAGTTAGGCATAAGAATTAAAAACGGGGGCGTCTACACTGCAAACTGAATTGTTTGCAATCCTAATGGGCTAAAGCTAACTATAACACTGAGCTTGACTCTATCATCATTACTGATTCTATGTCATCATTGAAGGCTCTTCACTCATATAATGACTCCAACAACATGCTCATTGGAGAAGCCAGGTATAGATCTCAAAAATTAGGGACAAAGGAAATTTAAATGTAAAATTTGCTATGGATCCCATCACACATTGGATTACTCCTTCATGATAAAGTTTGATATGTTAGCCAAGAAGAGAAATCGAGAAGGAGAATGTAAATAATAACTTTGGTATAACTGTGTCTAGCATTAGGAATAATATTAGGAGAGAAGTAAAAAATGAAAATGATTGTTATAGGAATGCAGTTAGAAGCCTGAGTAGATCTATAACCCACTATGATAAGTATTTTTAGGGAGCAACTTGCAATGTGAACAGACTGACTGATGTTGTAGTGGCCAGGCTTAGGCTTGGTTACAAGTATTTCGGGCAGTTGGGAGACACCAGATGATGATCAAACTAAATGTAAATTATGTGATTAGGCATATGGTCACTGTCTTGAACACTATGTGCTTAATTGTCCACTTATTGAGGAATACAGAGACAGACAGTAAATAACCTATGTGACATGTCAAGATATCTTATTAATGAAAATAAGATACCAGATATACTAAGTAAATATCCTAAATTTGCTTGTAACAGATAAGTGAACTATATAAATGAGAAATAAATCCATATGTATTCCTGTTAACCCTTTTGGGGGCCTAGTTCCCAGGCCTTTTGTGTATCCATATGCTCTCGCGCAAACCGTCCACAGGAAAGGATAATGGGGTGCACAATAAACAGCCACTTTGGTGGCAAAATCTAATCTAATCTAATCTTACAACACACGTTCTTTGGGAGGTATAAAAGTTTTTCAGGAAACAAGAAAGTGTTTCATGACGGGTCTTAATCATATGATGACCCATAGCTGAATTTTTGGTCATCGACCGAGGTCTTGGGGTGGCTTATCGGTCCACACCCTTTACAAATTGTGGTTGTGGATATAACCATTTCTTACCATTTTCACGATCCTGGGGACCTGGTCTTAATATGTATGCCATCATCTGGGCCCAGGCCTATTATTGTCTTGTTGGTTCCCTACTTCCCACCCAACTGGTTCACATTCCATTGAGAACAAACCATACCACGGGCGGGATTTGAACCCGCGGTCAGAGAGTCTCAAAACTCCAGACCGTCGCGTTAGCACTGGACCAGCTAGCCACAATAAGATTCGTCCAGCGGTATGTTTCTACAAACCCTAGGAAGGTTAGCATAGGCACCACTGTGACCACAAATGCAAGTCATGTTGACGGCAGTGAAAGGGACTTTAGCTAGAGTTCGTCACGGCCACGCTAGCTGGAGATTCGTCTGTAAAAACTTGCATTTGTGGTCACAGTGGTGCCTATGCAAAACCTTCCTATGGTTAGAAATATACCTAAGTTGGACGAATCTTATTGTTTGGGTAGCTGGTCCAGTGGGTAACGCGACGGTCCGGAGTTTTGAGACCTCGTCCGCGGGTTCAAATCCCGCCATGGTATGGTTTTTTTGCAATCGTGTCATTACGATTTCGTGAGTCATTGAGAACAAACTTCCACTTCACTTCTGTTCTTGTAAAATAGCCTGCTAATTTTTACCGTCGAGGATAACCTACAATGACTGGGTTTTGGGGCAGACACTTATCTATCATACAGTGTCCCACAGCGCCGTGAAATGAATCCATTCCACGAACATGGACAAGATGGGCCCCTGACCTGAATGGTAAAACCCTCTCGCTTCACACGTGAAGGTCAAGTTTATTCAGGTATATATAGAGTTACAAAGACTATTATACATATATACATATTATACAAGTGTAGAGAACCAAGATAACTCGAAAAAGTTAGATAAAGTAACTTATTTTCACTGGGGTCCTTGTTGATAATATTATTTATATATAAAAGTTAAAAAACAGGTATCTTAACTATGTAAAAGCCGTTCAAGAAAAAAACGATATACTAAGGGGGAGGTAAAATTATTAATTTCATACCAAAATCACTCTCCTCCCATTCTGCAGCCTTCTTCATGAGGTACATTTTGGCTCTCTTCTTGAACTTTGGGTCATGCTATACAGGCTTTGAACATGTACAGGCAGTCTATTCCACTCTTTTATTGCAGTACAGAAAAAAAAAAATCTTTGAAGGACCATAACATTGTATCAATCGCATCTGCTAGAAAAATGACAGGATGGATAATGAGAACCTTCAAAACTAGGGAGGCCAAGCCCATGATGACACTTTTCAGGTCACTTGTTCTATCTAGGCTGGAATATTGCTGCACACTAACAGCACCTTTCAAGGCAGGTGAAATTGCCGACCTAGAAAATGTACAGAGAACTTTCACGGCGCGCATAACGGAGATAAAACACCTCATTATTGGGAGCGCTTGAGGTTCCTAAACCTGTATTCCCTGGAACGCAGGAGGGAGAGATACATGATTATATACACCTGGAAAATCCTAGAGGGACTAGTACCGAACTTGCACACGAAAATCACTCACTACGAAAGCAAAAGACTTGGCAGACGATGCACCATCCCCCCAATGAAAAGCAGGGGTCACTAGCACGTTAAGAGACCATACAATAAGTGTCGGGGGCCCGAGACTGTTCAACTGCCTCTCAGCACACATAAGGGGGATTACCAACAGACCCCTGGCAGTCTTCAAGCTGGCACTGGACAAGCACCTAAAGTCAGTTCCTGATCAGCCGGGCTGTGGCTCGTACGTTGGTTTGCGTGCAGCCAGCAGCAACAGCCTGGTTGATCAGGCTCTGATCCACCAGGAGGCCTGGTCACAGACCGGGCCGCGGGGGCGTTGGCCCCCGGAACTCTCTCCAGGTAAACTCCAGGTAAAGCTACAGAAAGACTTTCACATAATGTAAATTTAGCACCTTCTGGTGTAAATGATGATTCTGTAGGCCCAATAAATATTTTGATAGGTAGTGACTATTATGCCTCCTTTGTAAAGGGTATTGTAAAGAAATGTGGTGTCACCCTTTTAAAGACTGCAGGAGGCCATGTAATGTATGGTAGGATTCCTCGTAATAATAATGCATAACTAGAGGAAACTATAAATACCATCACTGTGTGTCTTACTCATGAAATCGTGCCCCAGTAAAATTCTTCCATAGAGAATGGTGTTGAGCCAGTGCATAAATTGTGGGCATTAGACAGCATTGGAATAGATGTAAATGAAGAAAGTCCAGACGATTCTTTTACTCAGGAACAATACCTGAGAGATGTAAAATGTGAATCTGGACAATACTGGGTCCGACTTCCGTGGAGAATGAGCCATCCAGAATTGCCCACTAATTACAGAATGACATTACCTGGAGTTTACCTGGAGAGAGTTCCGGGGGTCAACGCCCCGCGGCCCGGTCTGTGACCAGGCCTCCTGGTGGATCAGAGCCTGATCAACCAGGCTGTTACTGCTGGCTGCACGCAAACCAACGTACGAGCCACAGCCCGGCTGATCAGGAACCGACTTTAGGTGCTTGTCCAGTGCCAGCTTGAAGACTGCCAGGGTCTGTTGGTAATCCACCCTTATGTATGCTGGGAGGCAGTTGAACAGTCTCAGGCCCCTGACACTTATTGTATGGTCTCTTAACGTGCTAGTGACACCCCTGCTTTTCATTGGGGGATGTTGCATTGTCTGCTGAGTCTTTTGCTTTCGTAGTGAGGTGATTTTCGTGTGCAAGTTCGGTACTAGTCCCTCTAGGATTTTCCAGGTGTATATAATCATGAAATCTCTCCCGCCTGCGTTCCAGGGAATACAGGTTTAGGAACCTCAAGCGCTCCCAGTAATTGAGGTGTTTTTATCTCCGTTATGCGCGCCGTGAAAGTTCTCTGTACATTTTCTAGGTCGGCAATTTCACCTGCCTTGAAAGGTGCTGTTAGTGTGCAGCAATATTCCAGCCTAGATAGAACAAGTGGCCTGAAGAGTGTCATCATGGGCTTGGTATCCCTAGTTTTGAAGGTTCTCATTATCCATCCTGTCATTTTTCTAGCAGATGCGATTGATATGGACAATATGAACAATTAAAGGCTCAGCTCCGCGAACTGAGTAAGACGTCAGAATTGTTTTACTGCCTATAATGATATAATTACTTAACAATTAATAAATTTATAGAAGAGGTACCTCCTGAGCAAGCCAAAATTTATGGTCACTAGTTGCCACATCACGGAGTGAAGAAGGATTCTAAGACCACTCCTCTTAGGATTGTGTTTAATTGTACTGCCAGGAATAACAAAAATGTACCTAATTTAAATGACTGTTTGATGACAGGTCCATCGTTGACGGAGAAATTAGAAGATATCTTATTAAATTTCAGGGTAAAGAATTATGCCTTTATGGCTGACATAAGTAAAGCTTTCCTAAGAGTGGGTTTACAAAAGGCTGAACGGGATTGTACCCGCTTCTTATGGCCTGAGAATCCTAGTGACCCACTTAGCCCTCTGAAAAACCTTTCACTTTAGGAGCATATTATTTGGTGCTACATCCAGTCCGTTCCTACTTCAAGCGACGATAAATGCACACCTTAAATGCACGGGAAGTCCAATGAGTAAAGTAATGAGCAAACAATTTTATGTGGGCAATTTCCTGGGTGTGACGTCAACTGAAGAGGAACTGTTAATGACTTATGGAGAGGCTAATAAAATAATGCAAAGTGCAAATATGCCTCTGAGGGATTGGAATAGTAATTCGTCCAAATTAAAGGACAAAATAAGTAAAGATTACCCTGGAGATGAAGTACCAAAATTTTAGTAGTATTGGATTAAAACCTTTGGGAAAACTG
>NW_026475708.1:0-11663 GCF_026875155.1 Cherax quadricarinatus
GTTATTTTCATTCCCATTAAGGCCTGAGCTTGCTCCCCACCTGCAGCTCACAAGACTGCCATCCCCACGAGCCCCTTTGGGGCGGGATAGATGGCAGACCAGAGGCCTAGCTTCTCCCTACGAGCCCCGTGAGGGCGGGGAATGGTGCTTAGGTCTGGGGACAGTTGGTCCCAAAGATGAGAGGTACTTGTACCTCCTCCCATGGGAAGACTTAGGTCTCGAGACACTCCCCAGATAGGGAGCCAAGGCCGGGTCACCACTACTTGGAAAAGACCCGGGCCGGGAGAAATACCGGCGAATAAAAAAAAAAAAATTCATTTCCCAAGGACTAGGACTTTACACTAGTCCACATTGAACTTCATCTGCCACTTTTAAAATCATGGCATTAATTTGTCCAAATCCTCCTGATATATTTGCCCTAAATTTTCTACCAAGCCTCATCGCGACTTCATTTAGAATCTCTCCATTCCCGCGCTGTATAGCCCTTGTGGCTTAGCGCTTCTCTTTTGATTTATAATAATAATAATAAATCTCCATTCCCGATTAAACCATGGGCTCTATTTCTATAATTTAAATTCTTCGTGTGAATAAATGGTTTTCCAAAACTGAAACGTTGATAAGTGAGACGAAACGTTTCCCAGAATAAAATACCCAAATATTAAAAAAGTGTCTGATTTATAATTTCTTCATGTACCGTTTTGTACAGTTTTACCCAGTTTTTACTTCTTTCAGAAAATTTGACGCTGGTGAGGGGCTCTTGATCTAGGGAATTGGATCTGTGCTCCGGTTCCCTGAATTGATCCTGAATACCTTCGATCCCCCCCCCCACCACATGCGCTGTAAAAATCCTACGGATTTAGCGCTCACCCATAATCATAAATAATAATCAGAAAATTTATTGCCTGTATATAGCCTTACTATTCTCCTCCTTTCTGTAGTCCCAGTTCCAATTTCTCTACTTCCCCGTTTCTTTCTCTACCCTCATTATCAGCAAGTTGTGCACTTTCCTTCAATTTTCTTGACCTGGTTGTGGGGTCGATTGTACACACTCTGTACAATGTTGTGAATGACTCCTTATTTTAGATGTCGAAAAGCCATTCATAGATTTGCCAAATATGCATTTGCTGCCGCAGTTATCTGGTTGATTGGCTGCGCCTCAGATGATATGCTCGGTATGATACTTACCCCAAGGTTCTCTCCTTGAGTGAGAGTATAATAATGGTATATAATAATGAGGAGTTGATAAGGAAAAGCATGTCAACAGTTAGGTACCTTTTTCAGAAACGTTTTCGCTCTTTTTCGCTTCTTAATTCGCATGCAGAGGTTAACGTTAAGCATTAGAGATGTAACGACGATGTAATCAATTCATCAACCCATCGGAGGCGTAGTTTTGAGGTGGTCAGTCCCTTATCTTTCACATTGTTACACATTGTTCAAGACTGTAGAGTAGGACTCTCTCCGGGTTTTGATGGTACTGACCACCTCACAACTACGTCTTTTGAGGGTGATGGACTGATTACACCGTCTTCTACCAATCGCTGCTGCCCTCTGCAATCGACTGAAGAAGCCTTCTGTGTAGGCGAAAAGTTTCAGAATAGTCACCAAAACGTTTGTACATGTGTCTTACTTATCTCCTCGAATGAGGTTTGCATCCTTTGCCCCCCCGGAGCCTTGTACTCCCGTCTGGTGTCTTCTTTGTCCTCCCCAAACTTCATAACTTTGCACTTGGTGGGGTTTTTTTAAATTTTCGGGAACCCAAATTTTGGGAACCATTTTGAAACCCGTCCAGACCCCCTTGTGGGTTTCCCCTGTCCTCGCCCCTTTTGAAATTGTTATTTTCACGTTGCCCTGTGTTTGCATTTGTGTATCTTTTGAAAGGTTTTTGTACCACCAAATTTTGGGGTTTTTTTGCGGGGGATCAAAATTCTGGCCCCTGATCCCGCCCTTCTTCAGGGGGTTTTTTAGCTACTGATTAATTTTCCTCCCTGCCCATGAGCCTTTTTCGTACCTCTTTTTTAAACCCAAAAGTATAGCCTTTTTTCCCCCCATTTGCACTCCCGGGATTTACACCATTTCCCCCGGAAACTCAATTCCCTAAAAGAAAAAAAAACTTTTTAAACCCTCCCTGTGATTAATCGGGAGCCCTTAATTTTCCAACTGTGCCCCCTTTTGTTGCTGGTGCCCATTTTTGAAATTCCTGTCTCTGTCCCCCTTTTGGCCCTATACCCCCAAAAATATTTTATTTCTTCCCTATCTTTTCCATACCTTCTTTTTGCCCGGTGGGGTCGTTTCCCCTTTAATTTCCCTTCGAAACGATTTGCCCCATACTAAAAAAACTTTTTCTCTTTGGAAAAACCTATGCACTTTTCTATAATTTGGGGGCGTTTTTTTTTGCCCCAGGGTGGGTTTCCAAACTGGTGTTGAAAAACCCAAAATATGGGCCCTAATGTGGCCGGGTTTGGTGTGTGTGTGTGTGCATGTCATTCTTTGCGTATGTGCTCACCTAGTTTTGGTTGCTAGGTAAGTCACGGGCTTCTAAACCGGGTGCGCGTTTTTTTTTTTTTTTTTTTTTAATGTTGTCCGGGGCGCGTTTTGTATAAACGGGAAGGGTGTACTTTCCTGGTCTTTGGGAACTACTTTTTCCCTGGTGGGTTTTTTACCTCATGTTTCTTTTTTAACCTAAAACAAAAACCGAGCCATAATTTTCCTCTTCTTTTACCTCGCTCAGGGATTTGTTTTCCTGGGGGCCCTCCGGGGTTTTCTACAAAGGAGTGTACCGGGGAGGGTTTTTTTTTTCGGGGGTTTCATCGCCCCGGGCCCCGGCCCCCAAAATAAATCACGGGAGAGTTTCAAATATATAAACTAAAGGAAAAAAAAAGAGGGGGGAAAATACACTGATGAATAAAATAAAATAAAAATCAAAAAAAAAAATAAAAGACAGTGCGGGGGAAATTTAAATTTTTTTTTAAAACCCTTCAGGAAAACTTTGGGACACACCAAAAAACTTTAGACACCAAAAAACTTTAAAAATTAGGAAATCCAAGGCAGAAAGGGGGAGTAAATATATATTTCCTATCTTCCATCAGGAAACGGGGACAAGTATGAAAGATGGAAAAAGGGCCACACCACGGGAAAGGAAAATAGCAAAAAAATTTAAAAACTTTTTTAAAAAATCTTGAACAATATCATTTCGTACACAGAATGGGAAAAGGTTTAGGAGTCTTTTACACCAAAGGGGAAGGACGCGAAAAAACGATTTCTGAGGGTAAACCAGAGAAATTAAAAAGAAAAAAATTGTTTCGGTAGAAAGGGACACAGCATGAACCATCTTTTTACAGAGAGTACAAGGAAATATATGCCAGAGAGAAACAAGGAAAAATATATTTGCCAGAGGGTAAAAGGGTTTTAATATAGGGCCAGAGGGGTAAAAGGAAATTTATGCCAGGGGAGTACAAGGTAATAAAAGTGCCAAGAGTAAAATTTTAATATAGTGCCAGAAAAAAAGGGGAAAAAATTAATAATCCCCAGAGAGTCAAGGAAAAATTTTAGGGGCCAGAGGGGTACAAAGAATATAGTGCCATTTTATGAAAAGGTTTTATGAAAAAACAGAAATAAAAAAAAACAATATTTTAAATGTTTCTTTAAAAAGAAAATTATTACTCATGGCTAAAATTTTTGAATATCTAGAAGATTGATAAATAGAAAGAATTGGAAATAAAACTGGAAGCTCTAATACATTATTGGTTTTTTAAAGAAAAAATGAAAAAATTAAATTAAAAAGATAATACTCACCGTTTTTCCCATTAAAAACTTCTGCGGCGTTTGAACCCAACTGGCAAAAAATTCCGGGAAAAAAAAACCGCAATTTAGGGGAAGAATTTTTTTATAAACTGACCTTTTTGGGACCCTTTGTCTCCATGACCCGGGGTTGGGAAGCCCCTAGGGGGAAGATTGCGGGAAGGCACTAGCTGGATGACCCTACGGAAATGACCCCAGCTAAAAAGACTAGGGGGAAGCCCCCAAACGGAGGGGGAACCCCTTGGGGGGAAGACCCTACGGGAAAAAAAGACTAGCGGGAATTCCCAAACTGGATGACCCTTGCGGGAAAAGACCCTAGGGGAAAAGACGGGGGGGAAAAAGTCCCTAATTTGGATGACCCTTGCGGGATGACCCCCCCGGGAAGGGCCCTTAGCTGGATGCCCCCCTAGTGGTGCCCCCGGGCTGGATTTTTTAAGGGAAGTTTCTAGCTGGAAAAAAAAGGGAAAAAGGGCGGTTTGGGACGGGGAACTGGAATACTCTAGTAAAATAACACTATTTCCCAAATGACACAGGCGGGAATAACCGAAAGGGGGGGGGGGACACAAGCTGGAAAACCCCAAGGTGGAAAAAACCAAAATATGGGATAACCCAAAACGGATGACCAAGATGGAAAAACCCAAAAAGGGATGACACAAAAAGGAAAAAACCCTGGGGTTTGGGATGAAAAACAAGCTGGATAATTTGTAAAGTGGATCCCACAAGTTTGGATAACCCCTGGGGGATGAACAAGCGGGAAATTAACCCAAGTGGATGACAAAAAGAGGGAAAACCCCTAGGGGTTTGACACAAGCGGGAAAAACGTAAGTGGATGCAAAACTGGATACCCCTTTGGGTGGATAAACCCCAAGCTGGGAAAACCCCAAAAATGGTTGACCAAGAGGGGAAAAACCCCAGGGGGATAACACAAGCTTAAAACCCCAAAAGTGGATAAAACAAGTTTAGAAAATTTCCCTAAGTGGATAACACAAGGGGAAAAACCCCGGAGGTGGAAAACCACAAGAGGATAACCCTAAGGGGAGGGAAAACAAGATGGATAATACAAATGGGTAATCCTAAGGGGATAACCAAGCGGGGTAACCCCGGTGGAGGGCACAGGAGGGATCCCCCAAAGGGGGATGCCCACAAATGGAAAACCCCTAACTGGATGACACAAAGGGGGGGCATAAACCCCTGGGTGGATGACACAAGCGGGTAAACCCAAAACGGAGGGAACAAAAGGCGGGAAAACCCCTTTAAGTGGAAAACACAAGATGGGTTTAATCCAAAATGAATAACAAAGCTGGTTTTCCCCTAGGCGGATGCCCAAAAGGGAGGGATTTTAACCCAAAACGGGAAGAACAAGATGGAAAAACCCTGGTGGTGACACAAACTGGAAAACCCAACTGGATGACACAAGCTGGATAACCCAAAGGGGATAAAAACAAGATAGGAAATCCGGGAAGAATAACAAAACTGGAAAACCCCAAGGGGGAGGGACACAACCCGGCAAACCCCCTAAGTGGTAAACACAAGATGGAAAACCCCAATTTTGGTTTGACATACGGTGCTTTTCCACTCACACGGTCAGACCCCCACCCTCGCGGGGTTGTTTCGTTCCCCATCTCTTTCTTTTGCACGACCGGGCCTGCTGTTTTTATTTTCCCCTTTCCTCTCTCTTTCCTCCCTTTCCTTTTTCTTTTTTTCTCTCTCTCTTTCTCTCTTTTTTTCTTTTCTCCAAAACCCCTCCTCTCTGACTCTTTTCTTTCCCGGGGGTTCTCCCTTTTTTTTGTAATAAACATTTTTAAACCTAGTTAAGCCAGTACTACTGCCATGTTCGTCCATCTATACCAAATTTCAATCTTGGAAACCAGGGGTTTCCTTAAGTGAAATTATTTCCCCTGCAATTTTAGCTAGGGGGGGAAAAAAAGGGGGAAAAGACACGACGGGGCCCCGGAGACAGGGCCCAAATTTTTTAACTTCTGACACAAAATCGTTTTAAACAGCCACACAGGAAAAATACTTTGCAGCAAGCTAAGTGGTCTCTTTCTTTTAATAAATTTTAGCCCAAATAATTCTGAAAGTTTTTTCGAAAGGGAGAAAAAGTCGTTTTTCCTTTTACAAAGTCGGGGGTATATCACTTTTGTCAGCATTGGGGCAATCTTCTCAATTTTTTGGATCAAAGGGGTGAATTCAACAATGAGAGCAAAACTGGTCACCCGTTTTTTCAAGTTTTTTGGTTTAAATTTGAATGAACCCTGCAAATGAACCACCCTTCTTGTGAATGGCTTTTTTAAATTAAAACAGTTGCTGCTTTTGCCGACATGGGGCCCACAAGTGAAAATCCTTTTTTGTAACATTTCCCTCATCTCCCAGTGCCTCAGTACCTGCAGCCATGTTTAATTTAATTCAATTTTTTTTGGTGTACCACATCCAGGAAAAAATACAGAATTAAACAAGCTTTAAAGGAAAAAATTTCGACCCCAAGATGGGAAAGATTTTCGAATTGCACAAAAAAAAGATTTCCCGCCTCCAGCATGAAGTGTTTGGGAAACAGTCCCCCACTCACCCAAAAAAGTCTTTGGAGAGAATTTTCCCGTGACCCCTACAAAATATTCGTCCCCCTGGGGAACAGTTTTTTTAAGCGCCCGTCGTGAAGGTTTTAAAATCATGACTCCCATTGCTAACTTGTTCCCAATTTTCGACAAACCCCCCAAAATCGTAAACAAAGTAATTTTGTTTAAGGGGTTATTGGCCCTTTTTTAAAATTTTTCTAGGGGTCCTCATGTCTGAAAACAAAATCTGAATTTATTAAGATGCCCAAAAAAGAATCTTGTTGTAAAATTTGTGTTTGTGCTTTTGCAAATTAGGAAAAAAACGAAATTTTAAAAATATCGATGACTCTGAGGGAAAAAAATTTTCCAGGGAGGGAAACCAAATTTCCCGACATTTTGAATATCCAAACGCTTAAATTAACAAGCAATAGGGGGGGTCCCCACTATATATTTTTGGATTTTTTTAAACCCCGTTTGCTTGGGCCCAAATCTAACTATTTATTTTTAAAAAAATCTCAGGTATTTTAAAATTTGGTTTTTTCCTAATTCATCCCCACTTTTTGTAACCCAAAATAGAATTGGGGTACTGGAAACCCTTACTTATTAATTTTGTGTCATTTTGTTCCCCAACCTTTTGGGGGTTTAGGACGTGCCCCTGCTACGCCCCTAGGGGTTTTAATTGGGGGGCAGTTTTTATTTTCACCGCATGGCGGCGGCCCGCCGGGGGGACGCTCAAAGCAGTCGGTTGGGTTATCCGTGGGGGGGTGACAGGGGAAAATTTATGGAGGGTGCTAAATACCTGCAATCATACGAGATACAATGGTAAATTTCAACGAGGGGAAATGTGGAATAAAACCCCCCGAATGGCACGGGCAGGATTTTTTTGTTTAAGTTACTTGGAAAGTGGGTATGAGGGGGGTGGGGTCCCCTTTTACGGTTTAACTACGCTGCGACGTCGACTTCAACTACGTATCTCGCCCTTAAAACCTGGGGTTTAAAAAGAAAGTGCCCTTTTGAGGGCGATGATTCGACACCGTTCCCTTTCGAAATTTTAAATATGGTAAAAATTTCATTGGCCACTGGGTTGGGGGGTTTGGGGGGCTACTGGGCCATACGCAGGGTTTAAAAAGGGAAGGGGGGGGGCGTTTTTCTTGGGAAGTGAAAGTTACATTACCCTTTTTCCCTCGTCGTGTGCTTCCAGAATTTTCGGGCCCAAGGTGTTTTTGACATATGCGGGGGAAAAGCCCCGGGTGGTGGGGGCATATGAACCTAGCTGCCCCTGTTTGGGGGAAGGAACCCTGGCAACATGGAACAAACGGGAACGACATAAACAAAAAGAGAAGGGGTTAGGGGCAAGATTTTTCCTTTTGTGACTCTGCCTACACAAGATGGGTCCCCGGAGTGGGGGGGAGAAGGAGGAAGGTCGAGGGGGAGAGGAGGGAAAAAAAATTGGGAAGGGAGCCCGGGGTAAAAACATGTTTTGTGAACGAGGGGGGGAAGAAAACCCCCCTTTCCAATTTAAGGTTTTGGTTAAAAAGGTTTTTTTGGGGAAAAGGGTGGGAAAAAAAAACCCCTTGGGGCTTGGAATTAGGGTGGAAGAAGGGTCGGCCGGCTTTAAAAGTGTTTATTGGGTTTCAAGAGTTTTGGATGTTTTGGGGTCCCCCGCCTTAAAAACCTTGGCCGGGGGATCCAAAAGGGGTTTTTTGGTGGGTGGTTGTTGGAACGGTAAAAAGGCGGCGGAATTTGCAGAGAGGATGGGCTTGAGGTCAAGGAAAAGCTTTGGGGGGGGGGGGGGAAAAGGGGCCATGGCAGGAAAAACTTGGAAACAGACCGGAACATGAAAAAAACAGAGGAAATGAGGAGGGTTCACAGAAGGGTGTTGGTTTTTTGAATTTGGCAAAGTGTTAGTGGGGTTTTTTCAGGCCAAAATCGCCGGGAATAAGGGAAAAGGGAAAAAGGGTTTGGGCCCGGGGGAAAATTAAAAAAGGAGGACCCCATGGTAAGGGGCAAGGGGTTCGTTAAAGGTTTTAAAAGGGGGGGGGGGGGGTTGGGAGGGGGGAAGGGAAGAGGGGTTTTTGGGGGGTTGGAAGGGCTGGGGGGGAAAGCGTAAAGGGTAAGGAAGGGGGAAAAAATTTGTGGGTTTTTAAGGGGCCCCGGAATTGGGTTTGGTTTTTGGATTGGGGTAAGGAAGGGAAAGGGGGAGGGTTTGTTGGGAAATTTGGGTGGTTAAAAAGGGGGAGGGGGTTAAAGGAGGGGGGGGGCACCCAAATTTTTAAAAAGGTATGGGTTTTTTGGTGGAAAGGGAATAATATTTTGGGAATGGGAGGTTTGGCCCATGGGGGTTTTTTTAAAGGGGGGATGGGGGGACCAAAGGGGTTTAAACATTGGGGATGAGTGGTAGGGGGTGGGTGGAGTGTGGTGGATCAACTAATTGATATGTGGGATAGTTTATGTGAGAAATACACGGTCGGCTCAAGAGGTGAATTCGGTGCGAATAGTGGATGGAGTATTGAAAAGACTTGGTGGTTTGAGGCGGCGCAACTAACGCTGCATCAAAGAGTAAATAGTGGCGAAACGTGCTATTGTACAGCAAGTTATGGCATTTTGGTTTTCATGTACCCGCTGATGCGCCCGTGGGGTTAAAACGTTTACAACATGGGTTTTTAGGTTTTATATGGGGATCGGGCTGCGAATGGTTAAGTAGAGCGGTGTTAACACTTCCGGTCAGTCAGGGAGGGCTGGGGCTTTTTCCCTCTGGACAAAAGGATAATGAGCGTGCATCTAAAACGAAGTTTTATAAGGGAGAGGGGAGGGAGGGGAGGGGGGCGGGAGGGGGAAGGGGACTTGTGAGAGTATGTAAGGCTATGCAACATTGGTGGGGGGTAGGGATTTAATAGTTGGTGGGCCATGTTGGGGGTTTTTTAATGAAGTGAGGGACCCGTCGTGTGTTAAATTGCGGGTCCTCGAAGGAGTGGAAGGTAGGTCAGTGGTGGCTGCTGTTGAAGGAGCATACCCTATGTATGCGTGGAGCGAAATATGGACGCGTCTAGAAACAATTACGTGTAAAACCGGGTGTTCGGAGGTAATGTTTAGATTTTTACAGGGGGATTTTGCCGTTGGGGTTGTCCTTTTCAATAGGAGGATAAGGGAGGGAGGAAATGTAGAGCTTTGGGAAGTATGGGGGACAATTTTTCATGGGGTTTATATTTTTGTGACTGTATAGAAGTTGTGCGGGTTTTGGTTAAGAAAGGTGTTCAGGTTAGTGGGTGGGGGAGGGTGCAGGTGTTGCGGGCTTTAAGTTTGGATATAGGTGGGGTGAGTAAGATGGTGGAGAATGCAGTGGGGTATTTGGCCACGGATTTATTTATACGTCATGGGCCATGAGGGAGGTGGGCGGGGGATGAGGATAAAGGTGTTAGCTGCGACATATTAAAAAACCCTAAGCGTCGTAATGGGGAAAATTTTTACGGAGGGAGTTGGGAGACTGCTTTTACTGAGGGCATGGGAGTTTTAGGTTGAGGGATTTATGGGATTTCGTGTAAGGTAAGGGGTCGCGGCGGGCTGGCTTCCCGATAAGGATAGTGTGAAAGGGTTTAGTGTGGAAGAGAATGAATTTATAGTACTGAGCCATAAGTGCCTTTGCTTTTGTGATGAGCGGGTTGTGTGTTGTGAACTATACAAGTTTTTCAATTTAATTTTTAAAATTTATGCAATGACAAAGGACGACAGACGTCGTAGTGTGAAGGAATATTATATATCGCAACGAAATTATTGGTATGTGTGTAATGAATGACAATGTGGGTGCACTGTGTGAATGCGAAATATAAAATATACACATGAAGGGATTGCGGTGGTAGGAAGGCTTCAGTATTTTTCGACGTGTGAAGGTCATGCACTGTTATGTTTTGTGCTAACAGACTTACATCTTAGTAGTGGTTTTAATGATATGGCGAAATATTTTTAGAAAAGCTTGACTCATCTTGTGTTTTTATTATATATTATTTTTTCATGGGAGCTCTATAGAGCCCGTAGGTTTAGGTTACCTTGAGATGACATATATTGTATGGTATTTGATGGATGATATAGGATTAGGTTTTTGTAGTTTCACTGGTTGTGTTGTAAAGTGTATGTAACATATGTATATAATTATACCTTCCTCGAGAAGGTGATATGTTTTTGGGTGTTAGTAGATATACGTTGTACATGAATTCATTTTAGATTGATTTTTATATTATCTCATATATATTGAGTGATACTGAACATATCATTTGTTCATATGGGAATAATGCAAGTATTTCATACAATATAAGTTACAAAAAAGATTGTTACGTGTCAGGTGGCTTGACACGCATAAAGGGGGGGGGTAGTGTTTTCAGAATGTAAGGTGTACATTCCGTGGCATGATGTACAATGTAAGGTGTACATTCCGTGGCAGGATGTACAATCAGGAATTAGATGTACTTGCCAAGGAGTCATTAGGTTAGATTTAGTGTTCCAGACATAATGTCATTACTCAAGGATTGGAGTGGTCATTGTTTACTGTTTTAGATTTGTGTTTTTCAGATGTAATATGTTAATTGGAAAGTACATGTACTATGCAGAATTTTGCAATATATATTGTAAGACTTATTGTTGTAATTGAGGTGTGTATTGATTTTTTTTAACCACCGTTTTTTGCTATGCAATTTGTCGTTTGCCTTTTATGTACTATGTATGTCTTTTAAAAAAAAAATATACAAAAAAAAATTCGTGTTTGGTTTCTTTGTTATACATGTACCTGTTTATGTACAATTCTGTATGAAGGGTTAATAAAATATAAATAAAAGTGAAAAAAATTTAAAGGATATTGTTTGGTTTAGCGCTTTTCTTTATTTATAATAATAATAACGCATATTTAAATATTTTGGTTTGATGTAATGTATAATCTTGTGTCATTTGTATTAAACATAGTTGCAAAGGGATATAAAGCATAGGGGATGAGGGACAATTTGTGTCAGCACAAAGTTAAACGTCCAGTGTATTTCCACTAGAAAAAATTTTTAATTCTGTGGAAGAACTGATAAATTGTTCTTTTATTTATTAATGTATTGTAAATTTTTTTAAAAAAATCTAAAAAAAAAAATCTTCCAGAAATTGTTGAAAACTTTAAAAGGGATAGGAAAGTAAAATTTTACCAGGATACAAAGTCATGTACCAAACCACAGTCAATTATAAAAAAATAAATGAACCAACCCAAAGACTAAAGACAGTGACCTCCAAAAATCAACCACCCATGTTAAGACACGTGACCTGGGAGACCGAAAGAGTTTTGGG
>NW_026475710.1:0-10865 GCF_026875155.1 Cherax quadricarinatus
TAAAACTAGTTTTACAATATAAATCAGTATAATGAGTCCCTCCAGACTCGAAATGGGCACCCAAAAAGAAAATGGTGCTCCCCCAGCGTTCACCCAAAGAAAACGGACTGGGTGACTCCCCCAAACAAGAAAACGGGTGATGGCATCCGCACCCACTGCTCCAATCTCGAAAAGTGCTGACTAAAGAAAACAGAAAAGAAGTGAGTTCTTTTTGTCTGAGTGTTATACACGGTTTTTTAAATGTTTTTAGACAGAAATTAAGAGACAAGATTGTTTTAAAATTTTTTTCTTAAGATTACCTGTTATTTTACCTGGGTTTCCCTGGAAAGTTCCGAGGGTCAACCCCCCCGCGGCCCAGTTGACCACCCCTCCGGGGATCAGAGCCTGATCAACCAGGCTTTGGGCGCGGTTTGCACGCAAACCAATGTACGAGCCACAGCCTGGCTGATCAGGAACTGACTTTAGGTGCTTGTCCGTCCAGCTTAAAGACTGCCAGGGGTCTTTTGGAAATCCCCTTGTGTGGCTGGGGGGCATTTGAACATCTTGGGCCCCTCACAAATGTAGGGTCTCTTAAACGGCAGTGCACCCGCTTTTCATGGGGGGATAGTGCTCGCTGCCAATCTTTTGCTTTTGTAGCGAGTGATTTTGTGTGCAATTTCGGTACAGCCCTCTAGGATTTTCTAGGTGTTTATAATCATGTACTCTCCCTCCTGCTTTCCCCAGGGGAAACGGGTTTAGGAACCTCCAAGCGCTCCAGAATTGGGTTTTTTTATCTCCATATGCGCGCCGGAAAGTTCTCTGTACATTTTCTAGGTGGGGGGTAAATTTCCCCCTTTGAAGGTGCTGTTAGTGTGCGCAATATTCAGCCTAAAGAAAAGTGCCCTGAAGAGGTCATCATGGGCTTGGGCCCATCTATTTTAAAGGTTTCTCATTAACCATCCGCATTTTTTAGCAGATGCGATTGATACAATTAGGTCTTTGAAGGGGGGAGCCTCCGACATAATACCCCCAGGTCTTGAATTGGGGTTTCGCTTATTTTGGGCCAGAATTGTTTTTTACTCGAAGAAGATTTAATTTTCATGTTTACCATATCTGGGTAATTGAAATTTCCATCGTTGAACTTCTATTTTTTTCGAAACCCACGAAAGTTTGGTTTATGCCCCCTTGAGCCCTTTCAGGTCTGCTTGGAAAGACATGAAAGCAGATTCGGGTGTCATCTGCAAAGGGAAAGAACTGTGCTGTGGCTGACATCCTTGTCTTTGTGGGATATGAGGTGAGGAACAAGATGGGAGGAGTACTGTGCCTTTGTGGAACGAGCTTTTAAACCCGTGCTGCCTGGGACTTTACTCTGTTGAGACTACCGGGTTTTTGTTAGGGGGAAATTTAAAGATCCACACCGACTTTTCCTGTTATTACTTTGCACGCTTTTGGCGCTTTACCCCTGGAACTTGTCAAAGGGCTTTTGCAAAGTTGTAATATTAGTCTGCATTCTTTTTGGCTTCTGTAAAAAATTTAGGCCCTTTGTACGACCCAATAGTTAAGACAGACGGGAGCGCCCGTTCCCCCCATTTTCCCCGGGGTTGTGAACTGAGGGGTTTCTGATGGGTGATGATTTGTTCTTAGGCCCCTTTAAAAGATCTTTATGTATGGGATGTTATGCATTGGTCGTAGTTCTTTCTGTTGCTTTAGCCCCCATTTGTGGAGTGGGGCTATGTTGTTGTTTTTAAACTGTGGGACACCCCCTGCCATGCCCCCCTCTCCATGGGATAAAGGGCTCGGATGGGGGTTCTTGCAGTTCTTGATGAACACGTTCCATGAGTTGGCCCGGGGGCAGAGTGCGGGGCATGTCATTTATCACCTGTTCGAAGTCTTTTGGGCAGGATAACATCTAGGCTTGTGTTAATCAAATTTTTGCTCCATAAAAAATTTAAATTTTGATCTTCGATCGAAGTTGGTTAGCGGCTTTTCTAAAACTGAGTCATATTGGGGCTTGGTGCTCACCATTTCCTTGTTGTCATTGTGTGGGCCCATCATGATTTTTTTTGTTGTGGCTTTTGACCGTATATTTGGCAAAGAAAGTTATCGGGCTGGTGGTATTGTTGGTACTGGGGGGGGATTTTTTTTTTGGCATTAGTATCTGTATCTGTTGGTTTGGAGTGGAGGCCATTGACTGTGTACCACCCCCGAATGACCTGATTTGGTGTACGATTCCTGCCATTTCGTGCCAGTTTTTTTTTCCTTCCTGGCACTAAAAAACCTCTCCCTCTTAGGTGGATGGGGCTACCCAGGTTTTTCCCAATGGCCTGATGTTTTTGTATCTTTTTGTCCCCTTTAGATGGTATGCCTGGGCAATTTAAGTTTATAGCACAGTCTTCCTGTACTGGAAAGGTACAGCAGTCTGGGTGAAAATGCTTACAGAAGGGAGGGTTGCATTTTCCGGTTGTCATAGGGAGCCAAGGCATGTTCAGGGTGGTCAGAGTTTGCACGTTCCCATCGGGTTTTCCAGATTTCCCATGCCGGCAGATACCAAGTGCATAGTATGTGCACAGGCTTGGTTTTCCGCTTGCCTTGGTTTCGGTGACTGTATCCTGTTGGAGCATTGTGTCCCTGTCTGTCCGTCTATCCTCCCTAGCACCACAATGAGCTCCCACCAGTTTTGGTAATATATCCCACTATTGCGAATGGAGTCCTCTGTTTCCAGTTCCTGTGGCATTTCGAGTTTGCAATAGTGGTTTTATCTTATCTTTGACTACACTTGTTTCCCTACTACGCGCCTGTCCTCCTATGAGGTCACTTATATGTATTCCTTCCGGCGTTGATTTCCCTGGACTACCTAGACAAATCTCAGCTCACCATTACTGTCACCAGGACAGCACCCCAGCTTCACCATTACGTGTCCTCCCAGGTCAGCACCTCACTCAACCATTACTGTCTCCCAGGACAGCACCTCAGCTTCACCAGTACTGTCTCCCTGGACAGAACCTTCCAGACTTCACCATTACTGTCTCCCAGGACGCACATCCAGGCTTCACCATGACTGTCTCTCCTGGACAGCACCTCCAGCTTCACCATTACTGTCTCCCAGGACAGCACCTCCACTCCACCAGTAACAGTCCTCCCAGGACAGCACCGCCAGCTTCACCATAACGTCTCCTCAGGACAGCACCTCCAGCTTCACCATTACTGCTCCCAGGACAGGCACCTCCGCTTCACCATTACTGTCTCCCAGGACAGCAACCTCCAGCTTCACCATACTGTCTCCAGACAGTCAACTCCAGCTTCACCTTTACTGTCTCCCAGGACAGCACTCCAGCGTCACGCCATTACTGTCTCCCCAGGACAGCACCTCGCACTTCACCATGACGGTCTCCCAGGACAGCACCTCCAGCTTCCCCATTACTGTCTCCAGACAGCACCTCCAGCTTCACCATTACTGTCTCCCAGGATCAGCACCTCCAGCTTCACTCATTACTGTCTCCCAGGTCAGCACCGCCAGCTTCACCATTAATGTCTCCAGACAGCACCTCCATTCACCATTACTGTCTCCCAGGACAGCACCTCCAGTTCACCATGACTGTCCGCCCTGGACAGCACCTCCAGCTTCACCATTGCGCACTGTCTCCCAGGACAGCACCGCCAGCTTCACCATTTACTGGTCCCGCCAGGACAGCACCTCCAGCTTCACCTTACTGGTCCTCCCAGACAGCACCTCCAGCTTCACCATTACGGTCTCCCAGGACAGCATCCTCCAGCTTCACCATACTGGTCTCCCAGGCAGCACCTCCAGCTTCACCATACTGTCCTCCCAGGACAGCACCTCCAGCTTGCACATTATGTCTCCCAGGACAGCACCTCCAGCGTTCACCATTACTGTCTCCCAGGACAGCAACCTCCAGCTTCAACCATTACTGTCTCCCAGGACAGCACCTCCAGCTTCACCATTACGGTCTCCAGGACACACCTCCAGCTTCACCATTACTGTCTCCAGGACAGACACCTCCTCTCCACATTTACGACTTACTAGGACATCACCTCCAGCCTTTACAATTGTGACTAACATGGCCAGTATCAAGGGCATACCATTCCGCCCAGACTTTTTATGTGCCATCTGTTGTAGAAAAGCTTCCAGGTTCCTATGAAAGCAGCTTTGATATTGTCCTCTTAATACCCTTGGGATTTTAGTCCACAGTATTTTCCTCATATGGGCATGACCCAAATACACGTCCCTGTTTTAATACGCTTGTGCTAGTTCTTGTATATCGCACAAGGGGCGTGACACCAATTTCCCACAAAAATGCCAAATTATCCTTGTGAAAGCCCTTGTGGTTTGACTGACCACAGACTACACAAGTCTTCATATTGATTTGAAATGGTTGATTTACTGCAAATTCTACTACAACCATAATTTCACTATCTACCCTCCGCCTTCTCCCCACTCGTCTCCCAGCGCGACCTTGCCTAGCTTCTACCTACCCCAAACTCCGCCGTGCTGGCTCTCCACAACCCTCCACCTTTTTTCTCCTACCACTCTCCTTCCGATTCTTCCCCATCAAACCTCCTCCATCCTCGACCCAGTACCTACCTCCTGCCCTTACCTCACCCCCGTCCAGTACCGTCCGAGACCGTGAGTAGATGTGGGAGAAAGTAGATACGAATCTAAATCATACCTTTACCCCCTAGACCTTGCCTTACCTGTCTCTACCTCTGTCACCTTCTTAACCGCTCGCCGACTCCTCCTTCTCCCTCACCTTACCTGCTAAACCGCACCCCTACCCCACTCTCCTCCGCTCCCAGCGTGTGTTCTCCTCCGGCTGTACACCTCTCTACCCTCTGCTTTATCCTCCTTGCCTCTCTCCTCTTCAGTCTCACCTCTTTTCATACCCCTCGTCTCTCTGTCCTCTTGCGTCTCTGTACCCTTCCTCTCTTGAATATCTATTAATAACTCCTCCTAAATGAAGGCTCTAGCTATTTGTATTTCTGTTAACTGGTTTGTGTATATTGGACAGCTTACCGTCACGTTCCTGAATTATATTAATGTTTGTGTTTATAAGGGCGCCTACAGACCCCACCCGTTTAACTGTCTGCTTTATTGTCCAACGAAACCGTTTGAAACCAGTCAAGGGTTCGGAACTTCAAGGGTTCGGACCAGTCAAGGTTCGGACCATCGATCTTATCTGATCAGTGGGTCAATTATTTAAAACATCCGTCCGGGGTGGTGGAGCTAACACATGATGGGTGCCGTCTGAAATTTGCTACCCGAGTATTAGGGAGTTGATGTTTCAAAAGTATAACTTGCGTGTGTGATGAAACCGGTGACTGCTGGCATCTCCCGACAGTGACGAACGGGGCGCCCTCAACCCTTGTTTTCAATCGCGGTATCTAGCTTTATGTTTTTTGTTCCCTGTCGCCACCACAATAAATGCTATATTATCTTTATAGTTGACTGGTGGAATGTTGGAGGAAGGACGCTTTTTCTGGAGTAATAATGCGCTTCAGTGGAATTGCGACCGGGGCTGGTAACTACAGTTATATAGTAATTCCTGTAACGTCGGTTATTTCAAGAAAAAAAGAGACTTCATTAGTCACTACGCCTCTACCACTAAGGACCATTATATGACTGGTGATGGCTTAATACGAACACTGTATTCTGCTCTTCACTGGTAGCACTAGATTATAGGCGTAGGACACAGCAGCCAGGAAGATGAGAAAACACTGACCTGTGGTAAGTTTCTGCAGACTTCTGGCACCTGCCTCTATACGGCTTATCACTCAATTCACAAATTCACTGTTGTTCAATGGACACTTTAGCCTTTATCAGCAGATACTAGGGGCCCACTGTAATATACACTATAACTATGTATACTCAATGTGAGCAGGAGACTTGCCTCTGACACGAAAAGTGTCAATATTGTGTCCACGATGGGACTGGCCTATGATTCCCCTCTGGCTGTTAAACTCTGGCTAGTAGTGCACACTAAAATGCGCCTGTGTTTGAACTCTGTAGACAAGTGCTTTCGCCAAGGTGGGTTCCAGGCGCTAGAGGATGTATCATATAGGATTGATGACACAAATTAAAGTCTAGCACTAAGAAGCGACCGGGGGTGAAAACACCAGAAACCGTCCGGAGCACAACGAGCACGCTGACAACTTATATATAGTGTAAGCTTCAAATAGATAACATGGAATTTAATTGTGTAAGTATTATTCACGGGTGATTTACAGTTATTAAGTGTCATTTAAGTGTATAGTGAATGAAGTGTATAACATAGTTTATTTAACGATTAATCCAGCGTGGTCAGGCTGACACAGCAACTCAAGCCATAAACACCAGCCACTGGACTGTGTATCCGTCTCATGGTCATTGACCCTGAGGTTAACATTATGGGTTCAGTAGTGTCTGACTATTATTGCTGATCTTAAGCATAACAAAAACTCCGCTGGTGTAGTAGCAGTAGTGTTTTTTAAACACACTATGTTCCTAGAATTTTCAGTAAGTACCATTAAATGGCACGTGTTGAAAACCAGTTTCAGTCTTTACAGACTAAAGATACACAATGAGAAAATCTAATGTCAGTCTGTATAGATTAACTCAAGATATAGATTTTGAGATCTTAGGTCAAGTTTTGAATTATTTACGACAACGTATGGAAATAATTTAATTCAGACTATACACATTATGAAAATATATTTCTTGAATCAGATCCATCTGAGGATGAATTAAAAATGTTTTGGATACATTTAGTTAATCAACATTACGGTGGACAGGAGTACAGGCCTATCTGCCGCAAAACTGTCAGAGACCTACTGTAACTAGTATCAAACACCTGTTTCACCTGTAACCACAACAAGTTCCTATTAACCAGCGTACCGACATGGTCATTACCTATTTTCCAAGGTCATAATTATGAAGAATTCATTAGTGGTTTTCAATCCATAGATATCCCCAACTGACATAGATGAATTGCCAAGTTCAATTAACCTTAAATTGTCTTGTGAAGGAGACCCTATGTACTGATAAGTCATTTCTGGTGGTCAAAGGCATTATCAAATAGCCTTTACGTGTCCTTCGCAGACTATGTACTTCGATGCTGACAAGGCCAGAGTTAGACATGCTGGCTAATATCAAGCTTGAAGCCACCCAAACGTTTTTAATGTTTTTTTCAGACGTACAGGGCATTTAGAATTACATTAGACAAAAGGCTCAGATCTCAGATGCTAAATATGACCGAGGCAATGTGATTGGTTTAATCAGTGGTATTGTACAGGATAAGTTGTCACCGACAACTATTGAACGATTAAATATGTCAATAAATCCAATTTCCACTTGTGAGGAAATAGCGAATGGTTTACAGTACAATAGTGTCATGCATGCAAGCAATGAGACAAATGGAAAAATGTCCACAAATCCCGTGATAACAAACCGTCTAACTCAGTATAAAAAGAGTATACCTACTGCCCACTAAACCACATAATGGAAATCCCATAGAGGCATTTATCAAGCTGTGAATGCCACAGACAGTAAAACTGTCGCACATAAACGACTGACTCAAAATGTGTACTTTGGATGGAACACATGGGCACAGTATTGTATTCAATACACAAAGCAAATGGAGGGCACGTATAAACTACGTGTTTCATCAGCTGAAAATGTGCAACAAGTGTTTAGTGAAACAAGGGAGGAAATTCTCACTGAAGAAGTGTTTCAAATGCCAAGGTAACATCATACAGCATTATGTCCAAATACTTTTGCTGAACAGCAGCAGACTGCCACATCATCAGGAAGTCCAAACAAGCAACAGCATTATATGTGAGCGAGAATTTTAAACAAACGGCCTCCCGATAGCTCCGAGTTGAGGTTATCGTAATAAATTACACTAAACCATTGTCGAACACTATTTGATCAAGGCTCACAAAGGTCCTTCATAAGAAATCAGGGTTGCAGAAACTGAAATAAACTACCCTATGCCATAATACAGTTAGATATAGCGTTTTTTTTTTCGCAAAATTCGGTAAACCAGACTTAAGACCTATCCAGAATCACTGTTGGTCTTGGAATCAGATAAAGACAGAGAAGCTGTGGTAGTAGAATTTGCCGAAGTCTGTGCAGATCCAGGGATTTACAGAAACCAAGTTGCAGCACTGAAGCTGCTAAGGTCAAGTTTAGTCCTTCCTGACATACAGACGGAGACTCTTAGTCCCACTGATTTAATCATTGGAAGTGATTATCACTGTTTTTGTGCAAAATATAGTAAGTAAACATGATGTTCACTTGCGGAAAACAGCTGGAGGACACATGGATACGTGGTCCCATTCCCTCTCAAAGTGGTAAAGAAGCTGGAATTGGATTCAGTGTAATAGTGTACTAGATTACGAAGAGACAACCGTGATTCATGTAACCTCAGAAAAATATCATTACTGGAAGAAATGTAGGATCCAGTTGATAAGTGTTGATTAAGATGCGATGGTATCGATGTAAATAAACCAAGCCCACAAGAGTAAATAATTAAGGATGACAGTGATTTGGGGTTAGGTACCATGGAATTAAATCCACCACATCTACCAACAATTATCGCATGGGCTTCGGACAAATGAAAGCACAAATACAGTAGCTCAGAGAATCAGAGCTACTGACTGTTTATACAATATCATACAAGAAGCAGTTTGGACTATAAATGTATGTTGGGATAATCGACGCAGATCAGATTGCAAGACAGAAGGCTCATTATCTCCCCACCATGGATCAGAAAAGATTCTGATCCACTCCACGCACGTGTTGTTAAATTGCAGCGCCACCGTGCAAATAAAGATGTAGCAAGTCTTAATGCCTGTCTGATGACCGGACCCTCACTGAGAAGCTTGGAGACCCGTGCTTATGAAATTCGCACAAACCCATATGCCTACGCGGCTGATATTTTCCAAAGTTTCTTAATAGTAGGAACTACAAGAAAATAGAGATATACTCATTCTTTGTGGCCTGATAAACCACATGATCCTCAACGTCCTGTGATACTTTTTATCGTTCAAATCGGATTGGTTGGTGCAACATCCTCTTCCATTCTTACTAGAACTACTCTAAATACACATTTGAAGAAATCTGAAAGTCCCCTTCATAGAATCTTAAAGATAAGTTTTGTGGACAAGTCTTCAAGGTGCTGTGAATAAAGAGGATGATTTGAATCCTTATACAAGAAGCTAACAAGGATGGATGATGGAACAATATGCCTCTAAGGATGTGGAATACTAATTCAAAGCAATTAAGGGAACTTATCAAAGATGAATTCCCTGAAGCTGATATTCCTGATGGCAACAAATTATGCTGGGACTAAATTGGAACACACAGGGAAGATACTTTGAGTCTCAAAAGATAAATAATAAATCATGCAGTACACTCACTAAATGTAAGTTTTCTGTCAGAGGTATCAAAATGTTTTGATCCTCAGGACTCGTCTCGCCAAATTACCATCAAGGAAAAATGTTTATGCAAGACGCATGGAAGCGCTAAATTGGATGGGATGAAAAATTGCCTCTAGAAATGAGTCAAGCATGGGATGAAATATCCAAGGAGTTTAAACAACTTCATCAAATTAAATTTCCCAGACAAATAGGTCAAGAGGGAAACAAGTACACATTACATGTGTTCTGTGATGCGTCAACCAGAGGTTATGGCGCTGTAGCTTACATGAGTAATGCTGAAGGAAGTACACTAATTACTTCAAAGGCCAGGGTAGCACCCTTGAAGGTCAGAACAGTACCACAATTGGAACTGACAGCACTCTATGTAGGTACAAAATTAGCTGTCTATCTCAACAAAGTACTTGATCATCTCACTATTGAAAAAACCGTGATCTGGAGTGATAATGAAGCAGTTCTCCAGTGGTTAAGAAATAATAAGAGTAAGTTGGTCTATGTACAGAACAGAGTAGCAGAAATAAAAGAGATGCAGAGAGATTATCTCTTTCTCCACGTCTCTACCCAAGAGAATCCAGCTGACATGTCACGTGGTGTCCCACTCAAGAAATTTGTGGATAATAAATTATGGCTCCACGGACCGAACTGGCTCTCTAATGAAAATAACTGGCCTCAGCAAAAAGCTCACATTATGCCAGAAGAAACAGTCTGCTTGAACACAGCAGAAATAAGTTGTGTAAATACTGCAGACACAACAGAAATAGTCATTGATGGATCTAAATACTCATCTTTGGGTAAACTCTTAAGAGTTACAGCTCTTGTCTTTAAATTCATTAAAGGAATAAAACCTGATTATGAATGTCTTGAACCCATTAAATACTGGGTGAAACTAATACAGAAAGATGTTTTCTCTACAGAATATAAATTTCTAGAAACACAAGATAAATCCCCAAAGAAACCTGTTATGATTAATTCTTTAGGACTTTATCTCGACTCAGAAAAGATTATAAGATGTCGAGGAAGAATTCATAATTCTTCACTACCTAAAGAAGCCATACATCCAATATTGATCCCCAAGAATCATTGGCTAACAAAACTGATTGTGCAAAACGCCCACAGTAACGTGTTACATGGTGGGGTAGCTGACACACTTTGTCATATACGACAATCCTACTGGATACCTCAAGGTCGACAAAGTGTGAAAAACAAATAAAGGACTGTATTACTTGTCGTCACTACGATATGCGAGTATGTCAGTATCCAGGTCCACCTCCATATCCCTCTGAAAGAGTTTGTCATATCACTCCATTTGAGGTGACAGGTGTAGATTACACTGGACCAATAATTTTAACCAAAACAGTTGACAAAGTTCCCATCAAGGTGTACATCTGTTTGTTCACTTGTGCTACACTAGAGCAGTACATCTAGAAGTAGCCACTGACATGTCTGCTGAAACC